>JAUESH010000041.1:706600-753068 GCA_032275165.1 Synergus magnus
GTATATACACTGATTGAATCAGTGGTATACTTTAGACTGCGAACCAGCGAAATTCCGCTGATTCAGATTTAGAGAGTTGGTACGACAAATACCGACGTTGCATCATGGTGAAAAATGCACCGCTCTTCCGTTCATTAAAAGCTTTAAAGGCCAGGGAGAATTTTTCTTAATAACCAACCCGCGCAGAGACGAGAGAAGCTTTCGTCCGGGGAATATTGTTTCGCACCTGCAATAAACAAGTCATTCTCTTTGGTGAGACTTGAGCAACCGACGATAATGTACGATAACTGTTAACAAGCCGCTGCCCACGAGCTTCCCAGAAGCGGGGGAGGCTGGGAAGAGGGAAGGGGTTGATGCAAAAAGGTATTTTACGAGCATCGTAATGTTCCAGTGCCCAAATTGAAACCACATAAATGAGACCGTGTTTAACCATCAAACCTCGAAATGCCACGAACCACCACAATTAATGTGTTATTCAATCTTTTTAATTTTTAATTATTTGCAAAATGAATGTCACCATCAACTACGTCTCAGAATATTCATTCGTATTACGTTTCAGTCAAAATTGTGTCGTTCATTTGAAAGTATTTCAATTATTACTGTAAATATAAGATTGGGATTTAATGCAGGTTTTACAATTTACATATATCAATTATTATTTTCATATGAGGACATGAGAAGAAGGTTATTATTGTCAATCTTATAAAATAACGCAAATAGGAAAAGCAACGACGCCACATCTCTTGAAAACAGAGAGTCGCTCCACTGTGTTCCAAAAGTCATAAAATTCTATGGGATTCTACCATCAGTAGAGGAGTACGCTAGAAGAGGAGAGAGATCGGAGAATCGCTAGCTATTTTTAAGAGAGACTCGTGCGAGAAGCACGAGAGTACGATTAACATACAATAAGGATATAATTCTCTGGTGTTCTCTTGAAGCCCTGAAGGCTGCCTTATGGAGTATGGTGGCGGAGGCTGCCCTTGTTGGCCCTTTTCGTCCTACCCTTCTAGAACTCTACAGTCGTTGAACAAAAGACTTCCCTATTTCGGGAAACTGTATGGTTTCTCAATACAATGCTTCCGAATTGAGCGCCAAAGAAAAGTCCATGGTTTGACTTATTTAATGAGTACGCAATATCAAAATTGTCTTTACGCCACACGTGCAGATTTCTCATAGTTAGCATCATCCGTCATCACTGTTATTGTTATTGTAAGGCGGTAAAACTTGATCCTGCCACGGCCCCTGCACTCAAACAATCTGATAAGTCTTGCGAGTTGAGAGTTATTGAGAGCAATTGATTGAAATCAAAGAACTAACTTTCGAAAAAATAACGAGACTGTATCAAAATAACACTTTCGATTCGCGCAATTCACCAAGGAAAGCAAGAAAAATTAATTGATTTTTATGGCGAAAGTATCCCCTTTTAAATTAAACTCGATGTTTTATATAATGAAAAATAAAGAATTAGTCATTATACAACGGAATACAGACTTGTTTATAATCGAATTAAGATCAAAATCATCTCAAAATTTGTTTCGCCACATTTATTGAATTTACAGGAAAGGAGTTGTACAAAGTAAGATTGAAATTTGTATTCTGTGAGTACGAGCACGTATGTTGTTAAGTACATAATCATTAGAGTGATGTCGAGACTTTGAGTAGGTAAGCTGGCCGAGCCTCTAGTATCAAATATTCTCGGAAGCTTCATTGCATAATAAGAAAATAGCGCAAGTCTTGAAACTCCAAGTTATGCGACAATCCGCGTATAGAGAAGTAGAGACAGGCAGTACCTTCGCGGGAACGTTGGCGCCGATAGAAAACTGGTATGGAACAGGTTAGGAACAGGTAGTCCATCTACGTCACTCAACGGCATGACGTCGCTGCTTCTCATGATTTATGGAATTGACTGGCTCATGGAATTAGTCTTTGGAACATTATTAGGCTACAGTATGTAATTCACATCAAATGATTTTACTCTCACTCAACGAAACTTCACTCGACAAACTAGAAAACAGCATGGCAAACTCTTAACTTGAATTCTCTTCAATTATAAATGATTTTCAGTATTACTTTAGGCGTTAAAAAAAAATTAGAATAGAACTAAAAGGAGTGCTGCTAGTGTAACAAGAACTGCTATATTTTTTCTGAGGCACAATCTTATTACGACACACATTGGATAAAAATAATGAAGGCGAGAGAAATTAATTTGCATAAAAGATGCATGTGACGAAAATATAGCAAGACACGCGACATTTCGGCACTGTCTGCAATCTATAAATAAACGAGCCGCGTAATGGAAAACACCAAACTCTCTGAAGATTTTAGTTGAGCTGGTCAGTAACTTGTGGACGAAAATGATGGAGATATTACAATTTCGTAAGGAATTTTCGAAAGATGAATTTATTTAATGAATATTAAATTATAGACATAAACTAGGGGACATTTGAATCTCACAACTGAAAATACCCTTCTGAAATGCAAATATAGGGACATTAGCCACACGATTTAGGTCTTTCAGTATGTAAAGCATAAGTGCATATGCATATATATATATATAGGTATCAAATACTCAAAGTATGGAATTCAGCTGATTCATGCCGACACCATAGTCTTACAACACGCGAGTAATAGACACGCATTATTATGAGAATGACGGGCATGCATGTGAGGTCGAAATAATTTCAAATGCTAGTCGTGTAATGCATTAATTAGGCGCGCAGGCCTAGTACACGTGTGGCGCTATACGTATTATGATGGGAAGATTAGATTTTAGTACGCATCATATACGTAAATATGAACAAAAATTCAAAGAAATTCGTGTATTTCAGAGTCTAAAGAAGAGTAAATTTCAATAACGGCACCTCAACTCATCGATGGGCGCGACGACAGCGTCTTAGAATGCACATACTAATGCGAGAGGTGCGGGTGCTTGATTTATTGAAAATTAATTCTGAAACAGACGTCGGTATCTTAAAGGATTTAACTTATTTTATGCGCTCTTTTTTTCTCATTCTAGATTGCATTCACGTCAAGATAAGATTTTTCTTGAAGCGAAACACAATTAAATTAAAAACTCAATTTGAAAATTATGATCCAGTTTGAAGCGTAAAAGATCTTGGCAGAGCGATACAAGAAATACGGTGACGTGTGATGCCCCGAGTGTAATAATTGGCAGTTTATTTTTTCATTTTCATTTTTATTTTATCATTTTTTATTCGAGAAAGCGATACTCCTTTCTTGTTGCCCATCGGCACGTTTTCTTGTGAAAAGACTGACGTAGCACCGCGGAACGAATGTAGGAACCAAGCCTGAAGATACGTTCAGCCCATTTCCGTGGTGCGTCAGATGTATACCACCCACATAAAAGAGTGTACGCGAGTAAAATGCATATGTAATATGTGTGATGTGTATACTACCATATATGACTATATATACAATATACATATGACTTTATATACATGCATCATCACATCCGTACTTATGTGCATTCAGTTCATTTCTAGGATACCTCGACATTTATTTCTACATCTTTGAGTCCCTTGTGAAGTATTTTTAGATTCTTCTTTTTTAGATTTCTTTTAAACATGATGAAATAAAGTTAAATGCCTTTTTTATGTTTTGCAGAATTGCAGACTGGAAGCTGTAGGCCTGCAATGGAAATTAGCATTGGTTTTACAGTGGAGCAGATGTAAGTTGCATTCTGCATGCATACATGGTTTTGCACATAGTAGAACATGCACTTATGCTATGCGTAGCGAACAGAGCAGTTCATTGTTCTAGCGACACTCAGATGAATGCTTGTAAGAGTCCGGTTTGCAACTCGAAACTAGGTTTACGGTTTATATCTTCTGCTGTATTTACAGTAGGGAAAATTAATGGTTTTAAATGAATTAATAGTAATATCGAAGTCACATACGGCCTAGCATTGGCCCTGAGTCGACAAAAGTATTGCCGAAGTTCGGCTGCCATTATCGCGCCAATGACAAAATGATAACTATGGCCTGCACTGCATAACATGCTCAAATAGCCGATCTTTGGCTGCTGAAATTGGATCAAGCCTGCGCCGGGTGTTCAGCTCCGGCAATTCGCACTTGGGACACTTGATATTCCCATTATCATTATCAAAAATGATATCGCAGTTACTACTAACTGCTATAATTATAGATTTCTTTCAGATACTTATAATTACAGACTTGCAAGCAATCTTTCCACAAAATTAAAGAGTATTAATTAAAGTTTTCAAAGACTGTGCAAAAGCGGCCTTACTGACCCAAATACTTCTCATCTCAGCTAAGGTCTAAAAATACTTCCTAACGTCACTTTAAAACCGTTTATTGAATAACTCTTTCTACCTTACAAAGATTGTTAAACCCCAAGCGTTAAAAGGTTATCTGTAACCGAGGAATATGATTTACGAGGCAATAAAAAAAAGAAATCCATAAAATACTAATGATAGAGCAATGAGTGCAAGTGGACGTAATTACTTTTGCACAATCGGGTCTTAACAACGTAGTCGATGTACCTACGAAGGATCTACTATTCGTATCGGTCTTGTAATACGTAAGTAAGTGGATACACGAGTGCGTGTAGGTACATTAGACCGGTAGGTACTTCTGAAGACACATAACTAGGTCCTGATAGATCTAGGTGCGTGTGTTCAAGAAAATAGAAATGGAATAAAAATTGCAGACAAAGGGGTGAGGAAGCAGAAGGGACGAAGAGAGAGTCTAAACCGTATATCACATTCCACCATATCCAGAAGAAGCTCAGATGCATTATGTATCGGATTCATTTCTTGGAGCAAATGCAAACCTATCTTCTCCAACGGTCTGTAACTCTGTACCATTCTGTACATTCATTTGTCCTGACTCATTAGTGTACTCATCGCTTTGAAATTCCATCACTTGTAAACATTAGACTTCGTACATCTACTTGCTTCTGATAAAATGTGGAGGACACAGAAAAAATAAGAATAGTATTTCTTGGCATTGACAGTCGAAGCTCGTGATCTCGGGATCTTATCATGAAAACTATGATCGGGGCAGTGAGGAGTGTACTCAGATACGGTAAATGGCAGTATTACGAAGTGGAGGATTACATTACATACTATCATTGTCAACTCTCCTCGGTGTTGCTGTGATAGCATCAGAAACCAAGGAGATGACTTCTCGTGACTACCGGTTTAGCCGGATGAATTGCTACGCTAGATACAGTAGGAACGATCGATACGCCAACGTATACTTGAGTTTACACCGAGTCTTGCCAGTTAGATCGGCTGTTACGCGCGTTCCATTCAACAATAACACATTACCCAATGCATAACTGCCATCCTGATCACGACCCCTTTATTTATGATACAACCCATTTACAATCTACATTTTCACACTTTTATCATGTCTGGAATTCACTTTCATCTTTAGAGGGTGAAGGGCATGATTACTACTTCTATTTGATAGACATCATTTTTACTGTCAACTAGCGCAACCTTTTTTGGTAACCTTTTACGGCTAATTATTCAATTATTCAATTATTCAAGCTCTTAGTCAAAAATTTTCAAGAGGCAGAAAAATTTTCTCACAAGGTGACAAAATACAATAAATTCGAGTGTTAAAATGCACGAGTAGCGTTATCATTTATAGTAGTTTCTAGCCTATAACTGTAATTTCCTAGAATCGTATCAAGTAGTCGAGGATCTCTTTATCCGTTCTCGATTCATGCAATAATCTCGTCGTGCATGTTCGCATACGCGTAATCATTACTCAGGTCGTTTTCCGGATTGTTTTTCACCTCCTAAGCTCTAGCACGTTCTCACGCGAAGTAACCTTTTTCGTGGTCAGTGAAAGCCCTGCAAAATACTTGAAATACTATCGACTTGGTGATTTCCCTCAGGTTTGTAGAAAGTAAACCGATGCGATACCGAAAACATTGCAGTGTGGTCTTGTTGACTCGGCCGATACGAAACCGTTATCAGTTAGAGCCGATATTTACACGCATGTGAACCTGATAGTCTATATGGAGTTTCCTCAATGTTTCTCCCACTTCGCGCGAGCTTACTCTCTCGAACTCTCGTATAAATCGCGCTTCGAACTCCTCACTGTTGGCTCGAATCGAAAGTCAATGGACCGACCTAGACTGGGCTGCACAGGAAAATTATGAATGGCGAGCGGATAGCAATCATCGATAAGGTCAAAGACAGCTTCCCCGGTGCCATTAAAATCACATTTTAGGTTGAGACGAGAGAAAGTTGGTGTTACAATACTTAAAGAGGACTTAAGAATTCTTTAAGCCAATATCCTTATCTGAATATACATAACTTAACAATACTAATGTAATCGCAAATAGATGTTTAGTTGAATGCAACGAGCTTAAGCCTTGGGGTTACTGAAAGCAGATTAACGTTAGGCATTTATGCGAGGTTTTACCGTTGAAACTGCTTCCGTACCAACAGCCGATAAGCGACATCCGGCAAAACAAAAACAATCGAGAAAATCCGTAAATAAAAGCGACCAAGAGCCGTGACTGCGCATAACTGTCGAATGTGAAATGTAAATCGGTCTAAGCCTATGCGCATTAAGACTGGAAAGAAATCTTAATCAATAATAAAAGTATTTGCTCACATACTCAACCAATGAGAGGTAAGGTTGTAAATAGCGATAAGGAGGGTGGTAGGAACGGACGCATAAAGTTATTATTCCATTCTGTCATTGGCTGCTGCAGATTACGAAGTCACGAGAGCAATCAAGTTTTCTTACCGACTGATCAAAACTTACTCTGCGGGGTAGAAAATGAAATATGGAGAATGCCGAGTACTCGCAATTCGAAAATAACCATATCTCCTGTTGAGGAAACCTACCAGAATCGCAGAAACGATTGATACAACTCTCACTCGCTGGAAACTGGGACTGAGATAGAGATATAGAAATTTTCATAGCGTTCACACCGTGACTCGATTTGAAGTCAAGGTGAGTGGCGGATAAGGTAAAGGCAATTTAGACGCTGAGTGATTCATGAGGAAAACTTTCGCCGGGATGCAAAATAAGCGATGATTGGTGTAACATTAAGACAAATCGTTATTAAATTACTAACTCAATGACCTAATTAGCGATTGCTGATATGTTAATTAGGCGTTTCAACAATATTTATAAATTTAAACGTAGGGGAGTTTCGATAATTTATTGAAGAAGTTTATGAATACGCTCTTTAGTAATAATATCGAGATATCTACTACACTTTAAAAGTAAAGAGAGTAATTTATGGTTCTCGAAAGAAACATAAGTACGTTGATATTCTCGATTCGATAATAATTTTATTGTTAAGAAAAGTTAACAAGTCACATTAACGAGCGACTCCCACCCAGCTGAGACACGACGAACGATAGTAGTTAACATTCTTGCAGTTTACACTCGTACCAGTGTGTACATAAAATGCACAGCTGCGAACCCAACCAGAGCAGCTCACCTGCTTTTGCTCGATCGACAACATCGGCCCATGCCATTCCTTCCATTACTTTAAATTTTTTATACAAGCAAATTTATTCACCTTCCGTCAACCTTCGTCTTGAAACAAGTCAACTTCAAACTGTATAGACTTAAACTTTTTGTATCGTTATTTTCTCTTAAAATATATTGTTTAGACAGTTACTGAGTTGTGAAAATAATTATCTAATTAGATCACATGATTAATAACTCCTAACGCAGAGAGTGTAAATTGAATGAAGTGATGAAAGTTTCAGTAGTAAAATCTTGTCTGGCTGACTAAATCTATTACTACTGAAATTGTAAGAAATACATGCCTCAATATATGTTATTGAATTTCTAGACTGATCTCGAGTTATTAATATTATTTGCCAGCTTATATGAGTTTCAACTTGACAGATCTTTTAGTAAATGTATTTTAGTACCTAAACTCTAAAAGGTAAAATGACATGGTTCTGGCAAAGGGATGGTTCGTTGAAGAGGTCATCCTTTAATTTGTAGGTTCGATACCGATCAATGAAAAGATAATTGAGCACATATGTTCGACCAACTGCAGTCGGACTTCACCGTCAGTTTAGTATCTGTCTTTACTCTTTATGTGTTCGTACTTTATTCCCCTCGTGAACATATAGCATAGGCAAGTTCGTGCCCGCGACGAAGTGGAGTGAGAGATAAAGGCAATACAGCGTGGAATGGAATTGGAGGGCGGAGTAGAGAGACAATGCTTGTTATGCATTGTTCAACGGGGCGTGTGTGTTCAATAGTAGACTTGCTAGGAGGCTCGTGGCCGCTTGTTGGTATGAACATGCGTCGGTGCGATTGCTGCACTGTGAGCATTTGAATCCTAACGAACGGTACTCTCTCGGTATTGTCCAGCTTCTTTGTCGCTTCTCTCTTTTAACAACAGAGAAAAATATAAACAATTCAAGTGTGTCGACCCTCCTCCTTTCTTAGAATTTTCCGCTTTTGTTTCAAGTTAAAAACCGAAAAAGAAAGATAACTGAGACTCAAAACATCAAAACAAATTTTAGTATCATCTATAAAGAAGTAAACCAGTCAAGTAATGGAACAACTCAATCAATTTTCCGACTATCTGAATTATAACTGGATATCTAAATAGCATGGCGTTCAAACAATCACTGAAGTGTTAAAAATGTCGTGAAAATTGTAATAATTAACAATAACAGTAATCTTACAATGCCTACCATTGTTTTCTGAGAGAATGAGAGAGTAAGGTCAGATAAGAAGGGTAACTAAGTGTAATGTGAAATGATGGATATGTAATTATGAGCCGTGATTCCGTTGTTTATCATTTTCATGAAAATCCAAGACTAAGAAAAAATGAGAAATTATCTATAGGCTTATCAAATCTATGGCATAAAAAATTACGTACATATATGTACAGATATGTAATTAAAGTACACATTATCATCGATAAAATAAAAACTCTGACTTATACTTCGAAGACAAACAATTACCAAATCTGTACAATCCTTTTTGACATGGTAATTCATTAATGTCAATTGAGAATCTATCGATTTTGTTTGGATTATAATCTCATGTTAAGTAGATGGAAAAACCTATATCAATTTTTCCTATAATGCGTTACAATTTAGAGACAAGCCTCATATATTACGAATTTTTACTAGTGAAAATACTACATTTTACAAAAAATATATAATACTTTAACACAATCTGTCTTTAAGTTTCATATATTTTTTTTAAATTTAGTAATTTCAATAGTAAAAATTCTCAATATGACATTTTTGCTCCTAAATTGCAACGCAGTTTAGGATATTATAGGTTTCTTCGTGCAAATTCCTTATAACAACAATGAATTTTTTAAATTGTATCTTTCAATGCTCTGAGTGTTAATTTCACGGTGTTATTTCGCAATTATAATTTTAATTATTAAGAAAATAAAGAGAATGACGCAGTGATTTCACTAAATGTTGAAAAATAGATAATCAGAGCTATCTTTCCAATCACCGGATTAAATCAATTGTATATAATCCATCAAGAAAAGCAAATCAATTATATCTTATCATCTTGAATAAAGCGTGGAAACGATTTTCTATAAGAGCATGCAAATCCGAATCACAGTCAGTGGTTTGTAGTCTAAACATGAAGAAACTTCTGCGATTAGCTTCTCTACTTTTTGTCCTCACCTTCGGTAAGTTTTTAATATTTACTACTTTCTCAATTTATTAAAGGACTTTTAACATTAAAAGTAACGAAAATCGTTCTATGCATTTCGTTCATTAAAAAAAACGTTTACAGTTAAATCGAAGGGTAAAGAATTTCCGATCCCAAATTTTGAGCAAGAAGTTGAACTTTTCAAAGGCAAAAAGCTATTTTTTCCTGATGAAAGTGGAAAACCAACCCTGGCAAAACTAGAAATACCTACTACTTTGCCCAGAATAAAGAATATGGATAAAGAAATTGATTTTAGACTTTACACAAGAGAAACCGGCGATAATTACCAAATATTGAAAATAAACGACGTGAAGAAATTAACCAACAGTAATTTCGATCCTAAAAGGCCGACCAGATTTTTTTCGCATGGATGGCGAACTAATACCGACGATCTGCTCTCACCCGGTAAAATCTTGCGAAATGGTAAAGTTTGATTTAAACTGAATATATCCTTAATATATGAATTAATAGGCTTATGGTAGAATAACCAGTGTTTTTGTATATTTCTAGCGTTTTTAGAAGCAGAAGATTGTAATCTTATCCTGCTTAAGTGGACTCGAATGTCGTATGGACCTTATACAGTAGTTAGAATGTACATGCAAAAAATGGGACAGCACGTGGCTTCCTTGATTGATTTTCTAGAAACTCAGGGGATGAACCTAAATAATACATCTCTTATCGGTATTTCTCTTGGTGCACACGTAATGGGAGTAGCGGGTTACCGAACCAAAAACAGAGTTAATCATGTCGTAGGTGAGTGGAAATTACGATATAAAATCTAATATTATCTTTGTAAAAGTGACAATTATAATTCCTTATCGTGAAAGTCTTCATTTATAGATAAATATCATAAATATAATATCCATGTAAGACTATCAAGACTATCAACTACTATCAAGATACAAGTGTAAAAAATTTTCGCAAAAGAGAAATTCTATTTTAAAACAGAAAATGCATCATGCTTATTTTGATTCTTTATCAATGTTTCAGGATTGGATCCCGCCTGGCCTCTTTATGCATTCTGTGGCCCTGAAAGTCGAATTTCGAACGAATCAGGAACCTATGTGGAAATTATCCATACCAATGGTGGTTTTCTAGGAAACCCATCACGCCTCGGCCATTTTGATTTCTATCCCAATGGAGGACTCAAACAACCTGGTTGTATCATAGACATATTTGGCACCTGTTCTCATGCGAGATCTGTGAGATTATTCGCGGAATCTCTTTCATCATCAAATGGCTTCTATGGAATGCAATGTAATTCTTATGAACATTTTCAATCTGGATCATGCGAGGGCAATATAGAGATTATGGGTGGTATTAATCCTACACGTAAAATAAGAGGAACATATTATTTAGAAACGAATGCTAAGAATCCTTACGGCAAGGGAAAAATTAGTGGAAAAACGAATCAATGTGCTTCTGCTTTTTGCAATTGAAATGTACTAAAAGTAGATCTGAAGTGTTGTACTTAATTACTTTAAGTTTTCTATTTAAATTTTAATTAAAAATCTAATATGTACGCTTACAAAATAAAAACAAACCAAAGAATCAACGAAATTTCTATGGATGTCCTCAATTTGTATTCCGAATTTAAACTGTTCCATACAGTCACAATTTAGGCTATCGAGAAATCTTTTTCCACGTCGATTAAATTAATTTGTGTCAGGGCATTGATCAGATTTCATAGTCAATTAGATGAAAGGTAAACCGCTCAACCTCATATCCGGTGATTTTATTGTGAACTTTCATACTTTATTACCTTAAAAGCGGATAATATATCTCCTATGTCAATAAAAGATTTGTATAGAATGGGTGAAAGGAAGATATAAAAAGTTTATTACCCACGGAAATTCAGTTAAAAGTGAGTTCATTGCTGTATTGATGTCGCAGTAAACTATAACTTATTTCATTATTTGATTATCGAAACAATAAAAAAATAATAGCTTTTTTATTTCCGGTTAAGTGTCATCTAAAGTTATAATGTGATGAATGATTTAACTTCAAATTGATTGATGTGCAATACGTTGATCTTATCACGAAATATATTACATTCTTTGATTATTTTTAAAATCCAAAATGCGTATTAATTTTTAAAAATATCCTTAAAAATATTTCTTTTCTTGAAAAATTCTTAACTATCTAACTAATTAGAGATTTTATGTTTTCTGTTGTAAATATTACTGCTGTATCTAATCAAATAATGACAAGAGTTACCTTGAAGTACGTTTGTAAACAAAATAACTGCTCATTACTTTAAGTATCTGTTTGTGCACAATTCCAGGAAACGAAAAATGATTTCCACGTGATATGATCCATTTTCTTGGATCAATAGAGTTTAGCAATGGACATGATCTATCGGAAAAAATCTCTAATCTTATCTTATCGAAATATTTTTAATTCATCAATGTCCATAAAAGCGCAAAACGAATCGAGATGATCATCAGAGTTCCGGTATACAAACATGAAGTGCATGATTTTAATCGTGGCTAACTTTTTATATGTTTCCGGTAAGATTTCTTTTTCATCGATTAAGAAAACCTGTCGAATAAGTTTATTAAGGTTATTCAAATTGAAAATTTCTTAATTGTGTTTTAACATATGATCGCAGTTCAGTCCAGAACGGTAACGACTATTTCCAATTTTGAGCAAGAAGTCGAATTATTCAAGGGCAAAGAATTATGGTTTTCGGACGATAATGGAAATCCGGTAAGAGCCACTCTGGATCCAGTTCCGGAAGTCCAATTGCTGTCTGACATGAGTAAAGTGGTCACTTTTAAACTCTACACAAGACAAACTAGGGACAAATACGCCATTCTAAGCATTAATGATGAAGATATTTTGGCCAAGAGCCAATTTGATCCAAAAAAACCGACACGAATTTTTGCACACGGATGGTTTACTAGCTCCGATGGGGAAAACAGCGCGAGGATTCGTGATGGTAATACTAATTATAATATGTAGGATAATTTTTAATGAAGACATACTAAATTTTGTCCTTCAATATCTTTTCATAATTAAGATTGAACTGAAGTTTCAAACGTCTATTCTGACGAATTTTGTTTCGATTTTTTTGTTTCAAATTTCCAAAAAATAGAAACCAAGATATAGAAACCGTTTTTTTATTTACTGATGCCACTTTAGAGTAAAAAAATAAAAATAAAAATCTCCCTTAAGAAACCATTTTCTTAATTAAAATAAAAAAAAAAAACAGTTGAAACTCAAAACCTGCTACAAGAAAAAAATTTTTACCAAAAAGTGACTTCCAAAAAAAGTATAAAAGTGGAACATTTGTAACCCGGCTCAGACCAAAGGTTCAATCAAAAGGTATTAGAAAAAACGTTGACTCATATTTTTTGCAGAAGAGTTATGTTTTTTTGCAAAATTGTTGATTGCCGTTTTAGATTTTAAAAAACTCTAAAGTGGCATTAGTAAATAAAAAAGGAAACGGTTTTTGGTTCTATTTCTAGGACATTATAAACTAAAAAATTTTTTTAAAAAATCGTCTGAAGAGACGTCTGAAACTTCAGTCCAATACAATTAAGGAATCTTTGAATAAATACAAGAAATAAGTTTTGATCTCTCTTCACAGCTTATTTAAAACGTGAAGACTGTAATGTCATCTTGGTTGACTGGCCTCGAATCGCAGTGGGACTCTACACAATAGCAAGGATTTATATGCCACTGCTGGGAGAGCATGTGGCTTCAATGATTGATTTTCTAGCAGAGCATGGAATGAATTTGAACACAACAACTTTAATCGGTCACTCACTTGGCGCTCACCTTGTGGGACTTGCTGGATATAAGGCAAAAAACAAAGTGAACTTCGCAGTCGGTACGTAATCTCTTTAAAAAATTGAATTCAAGGGGCAGATTATCGTTCATCTAAAGCTGCTTATTATCAACTTCCAAAAATAATTAATTCTTTATCAATCGAAAAACAAAACCATAGATCAACTGATGTCGAAGATAATTTCATGTCAAATGTTTGATGCATTTTTAAAATATTTTTTAATGTAAATTTTAAGGACTCGATCCTGCTTGGCCACTTTACGCATTCTGCAACACCGATTGCCGCATAACAAAAGAATCCGCCAAAATTGTGGAAATTGTCCATACCAATGGTGGTTTGCTAGGAAATCCGAATGCCATCGGCGATGTGGACTTTTTTCCAAATGGAGGAGGCTTGGCTCAACCTGGATGTACTCTTGATATAATTGGCACATGTGCACACAGACGATCAGTTGAATTTTATGCAGAATCAATTGTGACAGAGACTGGATTCTATGGGATTGAATGCACTTCCGATAAACTTGATAAATGCGATGGTCGATTAGAAACCATGGGCGGCATTGATCCAATCTCCAAGCAAGCAGGAATTTACTATTTAACAACTCGAGACAAATATCCGTTCGCGCTCGGTGACATATTTAGTGAAAAAAATAGTTAATGGTTATAGAAATTGTGTCAAATTCTAAACCGATATTCTAAGACTGATCTGAGGTAAAAATCTAAAGTAAAATAAAGCTGAAAAATTACTTTAATATTTAGACTATGATAATAGAAAACATGTATTATAAGAAGGTGGTGCTAAAAATATATGCCGGCTGTGTAAAACTGATGTTCTCAAACATGTTCCTCACTTGTAACGGATGTGATTCAACAGTAATTACATACAGCTTGATATAAAGTTAATTTGTCAAACTATATTGCAGTTTCCGCTTAATTTGACTTGTAGCTGTAGAATAAGTATCTTTCGCTGATTAAATTAATTTACAACATTCTGTTGCTTAAATTTCACAGTCTATTAGATGAAGGGAGCTCATTCAAGCCCACATCCGGTCTCTTCATTGTCTGATATATACATATATGACCTGATCTCTGAGTATAGCATAGATTATATATCAACAATAGAAATACAATGACGCAAATATCTAACCCGCATCCCCGAAAGTAACTAAATATTTTAAATAATAAAATGCTGTGTAATGTAACATTTTGAGATGTGATCAATGTTAAATATAAGCCTTGGAAGCTAAAATGTTAAACTTTGATAATCGGAATAAAATGCATGACGAGAATGCATTGGCTAAGAGCCACTTTAATTCCAGTCGGACAAGCCGATTTATCACGCACGAGTAGGGAACTACCAATAATGGCCCGGCCCATACTCTCATTCTACGCTGAGTTTGAGAAATTATACTGTGAAAACTTTCGATATAAAATGCAGACAGTTTCATTGATAAAGATGTTAAGCAAAAATTTAAGATTCTTCACGAAATGAACTTACAGTTAAATTTGCTATCTATAATAGTGCTAATTAAGATAAAGCTATCTATCCCTAGCTCCAATAAATGCTCTTATTTTTCATCATTTAATCCTTGTTAAAGACTTACGATTCACGCAGATCAGGAAGGAAAATGTAACCGTGACTCACCTAGAACAAAAAAAAAAAAATTTTATTAGCATTGGACGTGTAGATACAATAAAAAAATGTTAGTAATAATTTACAAATAAACTAAAAAGTTTGCACCATAAGAACTTTTTCAATTAACTGCTTTGGTTTTATATAGAAGCACCTGAGTTTATAAAATCGAATAGTGTAATCGATATTCCTATAATCAAATAATTAAGTAATAACTGCATACAATAATAATAACTACATAAACTACAATAATAATAATAACTAGAATAATGTGTATATAGATAATACATAATACATATGTATGATACTAAGTATTATACAACAAGTATTTATGCATGTAGAACGGCAATTATTTTCTTGGAAATGTATCTTTTGTTTCTATAGATAAGAACATAATAAGTAAAATATTAAAAGCGGTAAAGTACTTCACGAAGTAGAATAGTTTTGCGTCGTCTTTAACGGACTTACGTTCATTTGATATTTTAAATCTTATATAAAATTAAGAACGTATAAGAAAAAATTAAAATAAAAAACATATAAGAAAACTGGTACTCCATTTTGTAAAGAAAATGGACAAACTAATGTTACTTATTGCTCTTCTGGCCATAAAAAAAAGTGGTAAGTTTAATTTAATCACTTTTCGTGTTATGATAATTACCCCTGCAGAAATTTTCTGACGTAGCCCCGGTTAAAAATGAAACGCCCTACCCGATCGGGTACGGATCAAATCCGCAAGATCGTGATCCGATAACTCGATCACTAAATCGGGCCTAGATTGGGCCCAGATCGGGCGCGGCATCATAATTTTTCGTCTTGGGTCGCCCGGTCTGACCCCGATCGGCGCCACATCAAAAGTTCTATACGGGTATTATTTCTTTTTCAGTTGACTCCCATTTTTTGATGAAAATACCACAATCTATGAATCATGGAATGGAGGTAAAAGAATACATTGGAAGAGAACTGCAAAACTGTAAAAACAAAACAGTCTATTTCCCAAATGATTTCGATGAACCAGTTGCAACAGAACTAAACCTTCCTAACAACTCGTTGTTAACAAGCAGTGAAGATATGGACACATGTGTAACATTCAGACTTTATACTCCCGAAGTTAAGGGCAATTACGAAACCTTGAAAATAAATGATAGTGATACATTGGCAAAAAGCCATTTTGACATAAAACGACCTACTCGATTTGTAACACATGGTTATCTTGCTTCAGCCGATGGTCTATCCTGCACGTTAATTCGAGACGGTATAATAATTTTTAAATTAATACTTTTCCTATTGTAAAAACTAGTCATATTTAAAAACGCAATTGTATGTTTTTACAGCCTACCTAAACAATAGTAATTGCAATGTTATTGTCATTGATTGGAGTCCAATATCTAAAGGGTCTTATGTCAGAGCTCGACTTTACGTGGAGCCAGTTGCAAGTTACATCAGCTTAATGATAAATTTTTTAGAAAAAAATGGAATGGACGCAAATACAACTACTCTTGTGGGTCATTCCCTTGGTGCTCATGTCATGGGTCTTGCTGGTCAAAATGCAACGCAAAAAGCAAATTACACTATAGGTAGGATGTTGTGTAATTTGTAATTTATGTGTAATAATGATAAGCCACAATACTTAATATAAACATTAAAAATTATTTGATGAATTTCTAATCTTAGGACTAGATCCTGCCTTGCCATTCTTTACCCTAGTGGGTCCTGATGAGCGAATTTCGTGTGACGATGCCAAATTCGTCGAAATTATTCACACCAATGGTGGTATATTGGGAGATCCAAAACGGCTTGGAAATTTTGATTTTTATCCCAATGGAGGAGCCTTTCAACCGGGTTGTCCGGACAACTTGAACATTACAACCTGCTCTCATTCTAGATCCTACCGATACTTCGCAGAATCACTTAAAAATTCTACCACCCCATTTTTTTCTCTGAAATGTGATTCTATTGATGATTACAACTCTCACAATTGCAAAAATATCCAGGCATTCATGGGTGGTATTGATTATGTTCCAAAATACAATGGAAGTTACTACCTAACCACGAATTCGTCACCACCCTACTCTTTAGGAAATTCTTTTGGAAAAATAGACTGTCAGGCTGGACTTATCGGTTTAATTGGAAAATTAATTAATTACTTCATTAGCAACGGATATGCTTGCGAGTTATAAACTTAAAATTTAAAAAACTTTATTACATTTAGACTTTATCTTTACTTTAATAAAATATTTAAAAGTCTAGACTAATCTTTATGACAATCAGCGCTATAAAATTGCAATAAAAATATATAATACGTCAGCATTTAAAAGTAATTTCAGATAGAAGAAATACTGATTTTAAAGAGTTTACTGGCTTTTAAAAAGCACATTCTGCATAAAGTCAGTGACCAACAATAAGGTGTACATCAAATTTTCTCCAACTTTGTATTGTTTCTGGAAATATAAAATAAATTGCAGCAGATCTACAGAAACAATGAAAAATTTTGCGTTCATCATTGTATTACCTATCTTACTGACAATTGGTAAGTGCTTACTATAACAAAGAAAAACATTTTTAATTACCGTAAAATATACACATGATTACAGCTGAGTCGGGACCCGTCATGAGTGTTCAAAAAAATAGTCTGTCTTCCTGGATTCCCAAAGATTATCAACCTTTCTTGGATTCGTCCAAACTTGATTTCTCTTATATCAACTCACAAATTAAGCTACCCAACCTGACCATCGAAAAGCCGAAATTTCTTCCAAATCTCCCTTCAACTTATGGAATGATCAGCAAAATAAAGGATGTGTCCAAGGATGCATTTAAAAAAATCAAGAAAACGCTTACAGATTTTTACGAAGAGCAAATGGCTATGTTTAACAATGTGTCAATGACGATTTTTGACGATAATGAGAATCTCATCAACTTTGACTTAAAGCTTCCGGATTTTAATTTACTTCACCTAATTCTTAACCTTAACAAAGACGTAACAATCAAACTTTATACTAAAGAATCCGGCGATAATTTTGACATTTTGGAGGTTGATAATGAAACAGCACTAAAAAATAGTCATTTCGATAAGAAACGACATACCTATATCTTAACACACGGATTTATGGCCTCTAGCGATGGTCTATCATGTACTTTAGTGCGAGATGGTTATTTTCAACTTTAAAAACTTAATTCAATTTTTCAAATATTACTAGTAATAATTATTCTTTATTTTATCTAGCTCTACGAAATACAACTGATTCCAACATCATCACTGTGAACTGGAGTCCTTTGTCCATCGGGTCCTACTCAGTAGCCAGATTATTTGTACCATATGTAGGAGAACATATTGGCAAATTAATCAATTTTCTATACGACAATGGATTGAATCCTGACATAACAACTCTTATTGGTCATTCTCTCGGAGCTCAAATTATGGGTTATGCGGGTCAAACAGCAAACAAAAAAGTAAACCATACCATAGGTACGTGAATTTCAATTTCATGCAATCATTTTAATTGTACTCTCATGAAGGTCGTATATAAATAATAAAAATGTGTAGGTTTGGATCCAGCTTGGCCTCTCTTTGCTTTTCTCCCTAATAATTATCGCCTTTCACCTGAAGATGCTCGATATGTGGAAGTCATTCACACAAATGGTGGCTTATTGGGTTGTCCATTTAAAGTGGGCCATTACGATTTTTATCCTAACGGAGGGACTTTACAAAAAGGTTGCGGGAACGAAATTTTTTCTGCCTGCTCTCATGGAAGATCTTACAGATACTTAGCAGAACAAATAGCAAATCCAGATGTTAAGTTCCCTTCAATCAAATGTGAATCCTATTCAAATTTCAAGGAACATAAATGCACGGAGGAAACTGCGCTTATGGGTGGAATTAGCTTCTCTCGAGCAAGCGAAGGGGACTACTATCTTGAAACCAGAGACGAAGAACCTTTCAGTTTGTCAACACCATGGTCAGAATAACCTTAGAGCTATGCAGTTATAGACATTATTATAAATAATACAATTACTGCAACAAGTATAGGTATTCAAATAAAATCAAAAAGCATAAAATTATTAATATGATTCTATGGTGAATAACGATATATCATCGTCACTGCAAAAATTCCCAGTATTCGACTATAGAGCATTATTTCTCGATATCTGACGATTATACATTATTAATTGACATGCTCGTAATTATACGCCCTCGTATTTGTGTATCTTTCCCAGACGTATCTCTTAAGCCCTGTTCTCGTTCCACCAGACAGCAATATTAATTGACAGGCCGATTACAGTATTCATAAAAAGTCCAACTGCATAAAAATGACGCATACACTTGGCTTTATCTCGCAAAAATATCTCTAATGAACGTCGTCTACAAAATAAATTGAAACCGATCAATGTAAAGTAATAAAATGTGATTTACAAGAGGCGAGTTCCACAGGGCAAATGAATTTCTATCGTGAAGAAATGATAGAAATTACAAAAGAGTTGCTTAAGTTTATGAGAAAATAGTGAAAAACATGTCTTTAGAAGAGTCTCATTTATCTTTGAAAGAATGTTCATTATTTCTTCTAATAGTCAATTTTCTACGTGCCTTAAACTAGGGTAAACCAGGTACTACTAATTCATACTATATGACTTCTCAATAGAAATAGAATAACTCGAGATCTTCTAATAATTTGCCGCATCTTTCTTCCACGTCGTCCTCCGCGTGATTTCAAGTCTAGACATTAAAGTCACGAATACAAACAATTGTATATGGAGGTTAATAGCTAGCAGATGGAAAACACATAAGATGCGAGTGCATGCAAGTGGCAGGAGAATCCTGTTGAACCACCATGGATATACATATAACTATAACAGTCGCAATCAACCAACGCTCCTCCCTTATGGCACGTTATTATTATCGTCTCCTGTCTGTGTGCAACTCTCTTCACGGATTATAAATTTTAGAGCGCAATGAGCAATCATATGCTCTACGATTTGATGAAAGTACCTGCTTAGAGTCTAAAACGGCTCTTCGACGAATTAAACGTCTGTAAAGAATTGCTCATCATTCTGTTTTATCACATCTTTCTCTACATTTTATCCTTTTCAAACTGTTATATTGAGGAAATATGATAAGTATGGAATAAAAAGCATTGAGCCATACAACATATAACTTTGTTAGCTTTTTGTAACGTTAAAGGCCCACATCGTGCCTTAATTGAATTGTCTAGAGTATTCGTTCCTCAATTTCCGAATTCATTCAGCACCTGCGATATGCCTCCCGCGAGGAGAACCATTAAGAAAAGCTTCGCGTGTTACGGTTGTAATAGAAGATTAACGAAACCGGAAATAGCGAGCATTACGAAATACAAACAATGGCGTAGAATGTACCCGAGGGCGTATCGAACGCGAGCATGGTGGTCCCGCGAACTAACGCGCAGCCTGTGACACCATAACAAAACAAATTATGAAATGAATGACGCAAGACGATTGTAAGAAAACGGGGGTATGTACGTTATTGATGGGAGAGGCTAGTAACCTTTATTTGCCATGCAACTACATCATAGTCACGAGCCTGGAAGCGAACACATTGTATGCCCCTCTATTGTTGTTTCAAATTGTTTCGTGTTCCTATTTTTCAATCTAAATATTCTTTTCCTTCAGTGTCACTTCCGTGGGAATCAGCATTTCTCTAGGAAAAAATCTTGAATTCGCCAAGATTGCAAGACCATCCGATATTGAAAAGTAGAAAGTAAAGTAAAATTGATTGGACACCATGTTACTTTGGCAAGTATGAATTATGAATGGCATTTAATAATTGTTTTGAAAATAAGCAATGTACCTTGAATTGTTTCTGGGAAGTCGTTCAAGTTGTTTAACTCGTTAAATCTAGTTTAACTGAGTAATAGAATATTAAATTACTAGTATACTAACTGCAATTCCTATAGTGTAAGTCCACTATAAGGATTATTACTAAAGTTCTGCTCATTGTCTGAGATAATAAATCATTCTACATTTCATGTATATTCGATTATTCGTATTCTTATATCAGTTCTAAGACTCTGCATGTAAGAAATAATTGAAAAAAACTGTTGAAACCAATTCACTTTTCCAATATTATAAAAGAGGGTGTATATTGCCATCTAAATTTAATAGATTTCTCTCAACTATAATTTGATGGCCAGTTGACACCCCGTGAACGTGATCTCTATTCAATCAACGAATCGTTTAAGCCATAAAATCATTTTTTTGTAGTACAAGCACCAATATCCTTATATATACAAACATTCCAATGCAACCCTGGCATTCTAATTTAGGTCACTTTCACTTAAATTCTCCGAACTAATTTTTTTTTTAACAAAAGATGCCAACAACCTTGGTTCTACAATTGAGAATTAAATTGGCGAAAGGATACGGAAAAATGGGATCAAACCTACCATCAGGAAAGTTTCACCGCAAATTGCGCACCGGCTGGTTCGATTCATTAAAGGAGATATTCGAGCAACATTACATCAACACCCGAATCTCTCTCCTGCTCTATACCTAACAATAATAAGGAAAGAGAGCTTTAAAAAAGGAGCAGAAAAGCGGAAACAAGTGAAAGCTCATTGTCTTGCTTCCGGACACTGGATCCGTGAAGTACGTGATGCTTTCAAGAGGAGTTTGCACCACTTACATAATATACAGAGGAACAGGTATGCACTTGTACTTATATCTAGAGCTTTGTTCTCACGTGGAATTCAAGATGTCATTTCAAGATCTGTCATGGGTAGTGTTATTGGATAAATACTTATTTTTTAATTAGCTCTTTGAATTAATTAGTATCAGATAGTCAGACGTAAATGAGCAAAGCAAAATCCTAACTGGAAATTCTAGTATCACATCACCACTATTACATTGTGGACTCTTACACTCTATTTTGATTTCGTTAGACTCTGATAAGATCGTTAGATTCTGATAAGATCGTTAGATTTGACAATGCGGTACCGTTTATTCAATAGAAGAATTTCCCCTCATTTTTAAGAGAAGAACATTCTTTCTGCTACTCTGACCAGAATATCCTTATCTCGAAGGAATATTTTTGAGTAACTGGTATCTTCTTACGGTGTATTCTGATATCAAATCAAGAAGAATGAATAAAACGTGCAGCGGCGGCGCCGATCTCTTGAGAGGATCTTTAGGCGGGCAAAGACGATGGTGCAGTTGCACCGCATTACCTACCGCTGGTAATATCAATGATATGAATTATCTAATGGCGTGGGCGTACCTGCCTGCCTACCAACAACCATAAGGCTGGTCCTGAATCGCTGCGCTGTGTACGATGCTCGTGCCTCTGATAAAGACAGTTGCATGTGCATGTTCTTCTTGGCTCTTGGCTTTGTGGGCAAAGCGGTATTAGGACGATAATGCACATGCGCACGCACGTGCACCATAACCAACATTCCGACCTGCCCACAGTCTCGGCAGGTACTGAAATGCTACCTGAATGCAGTGTCCACATACTCTTGTATACCTCATGTCCCTTAAACGTGTGCGTGTAATCGAAGAGAAAGAATATTAGATTAATGGTTCATAATTGACTAATGCGTGGGCGACACGAAACTCGCATAAGAAGCCATTTTCGTTCTCCAGAGTCGATAATCATTGGGTAATGGAAACTGATGAAAGGAATTGCTAAGATTTGTTGCTTTATCAGATTCCTTTGGCAGGCTAACATTTCCTTTTTAAACGTACACCGAGGTACTTTTTATTGCACATTTCGCATATGATGCTGAAACTGGCAACCAGCTTTGAACACCAAGTTAATTTATGAAACTAACAAATCATATCTTGTTCTTATTTTAAATTTGATCTGATATAGGAGCAATATTTAACTCCCCTGGGGATAATAGAGAAAATAGGATACATATTAAATAGAGAGGATGCTGTGTGACTTGAGATACTCTATAGTCAGATGAGTAGCAGAAAAGAATTTTCTTTTGGTATGAAAAAGGAATTGGAATTGTCGAATTAATAGGAATGTTTAAATTAATATAAATTATCGAATAAACGGTATCACGTATTTGATAAAATCTGATAATCGACCACAATTTCTAGTATTTTATTCATCAGCTTCTTCTTTTATTTTCGCTTTCATTCCTGACTCTTCTTTTACGTCGGCCGATTAAGTCGTAAAATACTTGATCACCATTCAAAGCCTCCGAACTGCGATTTTACTCACTTCGTTTTTTTTTTGTTAAGGCAAAAAGCAATACACAATATATCGAAATAACTGACGAACTCTATTCTTCAGTCGAAGGCCGTTATCACCTAATTTTTATCGAACCAAAAATAGACCGAAGGCACACGAGTTTACTACCTACAGATCGGCTATAAAATATTTCTTTCCGAAAATCTTTTCATCTTCTGCTGCAGGCAGTCAAGATATTTTATAACTTGAAGTATCTCCTTATATCTTTTTCGCAGTTGTTTCTCTTTTTGGAAAGTTCTGGCTTCTGAGTAATTTCTGTGTGCGGATGGCAGCTTTGAAGATTTTGGCAGGAATGGGGTTTTTACGTCATGGAAATTACAGTGATTGTCCGTCAGCTGCCAAGGGTTCTCGTCGCGATCGCTTTTTATTTTATGAGCCCTAAACCCGGGTTGTCAGAACGTCTTTTTAAATTCCGATGGGTATGGGGTTATATTCTCAAGGATACGTTTGCATGTTAAGTGCTCTCATCGTTCGGAGTGAGAAGCATGAAAAAGAGTAGATACATTCTTAGCTGATCTAAGCTTCCAGGGAGATTTTAAGGTTGAGTACTCCTCATACGAGGGTTAATTTCTTAAACGCTCATTCCACCTGGCCTGATGACTAAAACACAGGGTTATTATGTCGGCGGTGAGCGATTCGTAAATACGTCAGAAAGAGAACAACTCAACCAAACTCTCAATGTTCACATTGAAAGTAAAGAAAAATTTAAGAAGCTGGCTGTAAACTAGATTTTTCTGAAAATGGTGTGAAAATTTGCGGTCACACGATTTCTGTTTAATCTAGAGAATATTTACCTTTCCTTGTTTCGTAACTGTAAAACTTTTATATTCTACGCGAGGCCTTCAACTGAAGAAAAGGCTATATCTATCTGTTAATTGAATGTTTCCATGAAATGTCTTGTCAACTTTTCATGAAGCGTGTCAGAACTTATGTCAGAATATTAATCGCGCTGTCTATCGCAATGAAGGCTCTTACGGTTAAAAGAGTTCAATGAGGGGAAAACGTTAAATGACTCGAGGGGATACAATTTCCATTGAAGCAGCATAATAAATTAATTTTCCCTGGAATGATAGTAAGATGATATGTAAACACGGTTCGAAAAATCGGAATAATACTCGCTATCATTTGAAAAAGAAATTTGGTTCTTCTTGAAAATTTGTCAGTCTAAATTGGTTTTCACTCTCAATTATATCAAATCAATTAAAAGATTAATGATTTCATATTAGTTATTTCTACGCAAAGGTAATAAAAAGCCTAAAGTAATCTGAGACTGCTAAGCCTTCCGGTAATTTGGTTTTACGCTTTTTTTCTCGTAAAAAGAAGCACAGCACGACCTGTTTGCAAATGCATAATTGTGATTATGCGCGACGAGTTAGTTACCTGCTAAACTTGTTTTGGTGTAACTTTGTGTAGGATTCGTTGTGACAACTGTCTTCACATCGAGTGACATTATACATAAAAGAGATAGGGAAAGGAAAGGGTAGATATAGAAATGAAGATATGTATCATTCTTTTTTCATTGCGAGTGATAAGAGGGAGTGGCACAATAGGGAAGGGAAAGAGTGGTGAGGGACGAGACTGGGACGTCATTTTTTTTTTCTTACGCAAGTATTTTGCGAGGCGAGTTTTAATTAACAGCACCATGAAATCGCGCCCCTGTCGCAAGACCAAATTACAAGAGGTCAGCGACATTTATGGTGGCGCTTCTACGAGAGTACGAGCTTCCTGACGATTTCAGTGACCACAAGAACCTCGTAAACAAGCATGCAACGCACCTTGTTATGCAAGAACATAATTTGTTCGCTGATTTCGGTATTGGTATGTGTCCAATTAATGCAATACAATCGAAACGGAAGGCGGTAACTGCTTTTTAAGTACATGATTTTACAACAGAGTTACACTCTTCCATATTTTTTTATAATTACTTGTCGGTTCCCATAGAGGAAATTTTCCTATTTTCTGTGGAGTTCACAAAATGTCACCTAGGATTGTATTGGAAAAGTAGTAAACATAACTTTATCACTGCTTCTTCTTCCAAATATCTCGAATTAAAAAACTAGCCCAAGTGCGAATTGCCGAGCTGAAAACACGGCCCAGGCTTGATCCAATAACCAATTTCGGCAGCCAAAGATCGGCAAACGTTATTGGGCCAATATCGGCACTTTAATCGGTCCAGTGTTGTGCCAGTACTATTTTACGAGAATCAACCAAAGTCTAGCCCAGTGACGGCACATTACTGGACCAATATTGGTACTGGTACCCAGTGTTGGGCCGACAATGGCAGCCAAGCTTCGGCAATATTTTTGCCGATTCTGGGCCAATGCTGGGCCGTATGTGACTTCGCACTTGGAAGACTAGATGTTAAGCAACAATTAGCTACTTGCGCTTAACTTTTTTTGCTTTGAAAACTTTCAAATTCCCAAATGAAGATGTATTTTCTGTTATACGAAACATCCTTATTCCCAAATTCAATAAAAATACTAAAAATCTCACCAAAAATTCAAGGAGAAAAATTCCAAAAGGCAGGAGGAACTTTCTTAAAGGTATTTCCCAAATAAGGCACTGCAAGAATCCAATAGCTGAGTGCCTTTGATCCCACAATTGACACTATTTCACAGTCAATGACTGTCACAACAGAAAACACTTTTGGTTACTCGCACTCGGTTCTTCAACCACGGCACAATAATGGCACTCGCGGAGTCTCAATTTTACCCAAGACTCGGAAGAGAGGTCCACGAGAGATCTATTACCTCAACGAAGGTCACGGTCTCTTGGGAGGTGAGTAACGTAATTCGATTATCGATTCGATCGCCTCGAAAAGGTCAATGGCGGCACGCACTCTGTCTTGCTGGCGAACGCCGGCGGCGCTACCGATACAAAAGTCACGCCGGCACTGTGTGTATTCGCCTTAATCGGCGTTGGCCTCGCCTCGGGAACTGACCTACGACGAATCGTTCACCTCTTTCGTGGCGTGCTAGTGCGAATGACCCTTCATTCACGACATGCACGGAACTAAGCGGTACTGGGTGCTCAAAAAAAAAAAAAAAAAAAAAAAGAAAGAAAAGAAAAATGGACAAGTAGAAACAGTTGTCACGACCCTCACGAACAAGTCCGAATAAGTCTGAACAAGTCCATCCAATTGATGGACAACTAAAGGATCCGAGCGTGGCACAGATAATTAATTACTCCCGGTCATGTCGAGTTCCTCAGTCGGAAAGTCTCACTCTATGATCAATTGTTTTGATGAAAAGATTTCTTTTAATCATCATCACTGGGCTTAGAGACCACTTGAGGGTGGAAAACTGGGACCGGAAGTCGCGGATCGATTGGAGGCACGTGGTTATCTCGGACGAAAGGATGTAACATCTACACGATGACTACGAGGACTGGTACCAGACAGATAGACGGATGTGGACGTGCAGTCGTACGGTTGCGACGGCAATGCCCCCGTGTTTGAGCGCCGCAGTCGCCGGTCGGAAACCCCAAGGTTCCCCTACCACCAGGTCGCCGTGCCTGCGCCCCCACCAGACAACGACGCGCCATCTTCAGCAGCACGGAACCGGTGCCACCACCGCCGCCGCTGCCGCTGCCGCTGCCACCACCGTGTCACATCCTCGAGAATAGGGAAGTGCGAAGGGCCGAATAGAAACAGTTCTCCGTGAGAAAAGACCACATGACCACATAACCAGTCATCTGGCCCTTTCGTTTCGAGGGGTCTCTCGAGGGCCTTTTTTCTGATCGAGCACGTCGGCCGAGGATTGTTTATTGGTTGAGATATCAGTTTTATCAAGAAGTGTTGTACTTCAATTTTTGGTGTATTATTGTACTAATTCAGTACAGTAATTATACAGCTTTAACGGAATTCGAGGGGTTGTCCTACCAATTTTAATGTGCACCTGAACTCAAGACTTCAAGAGGGAATTCAAAAGACCGAGCAAAAGACTTCAGAAACGGATTTATAAGGAACTTGTGTTTAAAACTCTATTCCAGATGATTTCACAGGGTTTCAAGAGCTTTTTAAAAGAATTCGAAGATTGGAAGTAACTTCAAAAAGCTCCAACCATTTTTTAATTTTTTCAGGCATTGTGAAGGAATTTTGAAAGGTTGACTGACGAAAAACTATAGGGATCTTATAAGATTTTTAGGTACTTCAGCAGATGTTGTTTGTCTCAAAGGATTACGAGATTACGAGTAAAATTTCTCTGCAGTGATAATTTTTCACTCGTATGATTCTCAGTTTCGAAAAGAAATTTAAATGAAACCCCTCCCCACCTAAAGTTACATATACAAAACAAACGACTCCTTCTCCCATCAAAAAGAACTTTATGTAACTCTTATGGGCGGAATATTTACTGCACACAGTTATCGATTTTCAGTTAAATTCTAAAAAATGTGTATTATTATGTATACTGTCTACGTAAAAATGATTTCGAGTTTTACAAACGCGTCAAATTCAATCTTCTATCATAATCTATTTTGAATGAGATGTTCTTTAAACAATTAAAAAGTACCACTTATTTCGACATTTAATAGCTGATATTAGTTTAAAAAAGAAAGTTTTCTTTTAAATTTACTATGCTTCCGAATGATGCAATCGACAAAAAGTAAATAGAAAATACTACCTATAATCGAAAATAAGATTCTTGAAAGTCCAGAGAGATATATTGTACAATAGATTGGATTTACTTCTCAATATGAAGTGCGAGCTCTCTTAAAGAAAACAAAGCCCACCTACTTTTCTTCTGACTAGAGATTTGGTATTTAGTCGAAAGCACATGGAGAACTAGTCTTATCGATAATATGACGCGTAATGTATGATAACGATGCTGCGGTTAGATGATTTCGAGTTTGAAGTTTGACAAATAGTGAAAGTGGAATAGTCAATGATCTCGTTCCAATGTCGTAACAAGATCGGAACACTGTCGCTTCTGAAACTCAATACTTCCAATACCAACAATATTGCCTCATGATTAAAAGAATTTTTTATACCACGCCTATCGAATCTTGCAAATCTATATTCGAATCTGATTTTGAATGCCCTACGAAGACAATTGCAGCGTGGGGTTGAAATTAGGTGACTATATTGGTAATCTTTTACGTAACTGCAAACTCATTCGAATATTTATTTTGAGAGTTAATACTTCCTTTAGAAGTTGCTGAATATGTAAGAACATTATGCGCAACAACGAAAATTTGCAAAGCAAAGTGGAAACTACATTGTAGGTGTAAAAATTGTAGGTGTAAAAATTGTAGGTCATGAAATAATAATTCAAAATTATTCTCTCTCGAATAAGAGAGGTCTCTTAATTTTAAAAGATTTA
Organism: Synergus magnus; assembly: GCA_032275165.1. Lineage (NCBI taxonomy): Eukaryota > Metazoa > Arthropoda > Insecta > Hymenoptera > Cynipidae > Synergus > Synergus magnus. Next base: position 735,242 of record JAUESH010000041.1, read on the forward strand.
CCTTTTAATAGTTTGAAGAACACATAATTATCCAAGATAAAACCGAAATTGATTTTCTGCGCAAAGACCATGATTTCCCAAGGCCAACGAAATTGCTAAGGTCACGGAAAAAGGTAGTTGCCAAATTTTATATCGTGCTTGGTCGATGAGTTTAAAGCTTGCGGAACTTGTGAGGTGCGATTTGCAAAACTTTTCGCGCACTTTTTGAAATCGTAAAACTTCGCGCTTCTCCAGCCCGTCAGTAAACGGAGACAGGGGCGTGGACGACGGCGGACTTTTAATTACTCCGGTGATTTAAAGGCACATAGAGCTCACGTGAAAAACAGAGATAAGGTTCGCAAAAGCGCTAGCCCGGACCGGAAGTTCGGAATCTAAAGCGATGCTTCTCGGATTGAGCAATAATTAAAGGCACCTCCATACACGGACACCCATTCGCCAACTTTTTATCGTACGAGAGGGCGCTAACGCAAAAAAAGGAAGAAAACCCATAGAATAAAGAAGGAATCTGCACGCAATCGTTCCCATTCTCCAAACCCTCCACTCTCTTCCTTTTCTATATGTTCACAGCCATCAAGAATTACTTTCCGGAAAATCGTGCAAAAAAATTTAAAATCCCTTATTAAAAATGCAACTGATTACGATTTTAACTTTAAATTCACTTAAATCAGGAAGTGATTGAAATAAAATGATATTAAAATAAGGACAGGAACTGGCGCTTTAAAAATATCTCTAGGAACTTCAAGAGATTCCAAGTATTTCAAGTAATTTATGGAGTTTTGAAAGGATTGCAAGAGATTTGATACGATTTCTATAATAAGAGTCAGATGATTTTAAGAGATTTTTCGTAATTTAAAAAGATTTCTAGGAACTTCAAATCAATTTAAGAGATTTTCAAAGAGTTTAAGAGATTTACAAATATTTCAAGCGATTTCTAAAGGTTTCTAAAGATTTCAAAGGATTGCAAAAGATTTCAAGAGTTTCAAAATACAACGAAATTTAAATAATGAGAAGTGAAACTGGAAAAAATTATTCTGCAAGGTAGAATAAAATTAAAGATCACTTAGAATCGCAGATTACGAACCACCAAGAACATCCCTATTATCGAATGTGTGTTCTCTTATCCAAGTGGTTCTCGAGAGTATTTAAAGCCAGTATCAGCTTCTGCGAAAGACTGTGTGGAACAAAAAGCACATAGTCCCACGTAGCACGACTTCGTGTCGGATAATGGATGAACCCGGTTATTTACATATTTTTCAATGTTCCAGTGTTTTGCATATTTTACTTCTCTTAGTGGTAGGTCCGACAAGGCAGTGCCTAGCACCACCTAACTTAGGGTTGCACATAAGTCGTCGTCGTCGACGAAAGTTCATTGAATCCGGCGCGAAATAGAAGACGAAAATTTCAAGGAGAGCGAGAGGGAAAGGATGCGCGAGGGGGAAAAAAGAGAGAGATATATATATATATATATAAAGAGGGAGAAAAGTCATTGAACGAGAGAATTCCCGACCAGCCGGAGAAATCCCACGTGGCTACTCGAAAGAGACCAGGAAATTATTTTGGGATTATCTCTTATTGAAGACAGAGTTCCCCTCCCTTTGTTACGTCAAATCGATTTGACTTCGTAAGATAAACTACCAGAATAAGTGCAATTCAAATTATCTTTTACTCTTAATTAACTTGGTTTTCACTTTTATCAGTCACATTAAAATCATTTTTATCTGAAAGTTCATTCAATTTCGCTTAATATTTCTCTTAATTCAAGTTTGAATTGAACGGAATTAATTTTGATTTGAGATACAGATTAAAAAAGTGAAATAAAATAAGTTAATTTAAATACTACAAGCCGCTTGGCAGTCTTTTTATAAGTTTAAAAAACTGTTGAATGTAAGCGGAATAAGAACATGTAAAATGGTGATATTTGTACCGAGATGAAACGTGCTGAGAAAAGGAAAACTCATAACCAGAGTGCTTTATCAGCAGCCTCTTTCCTATCTTCAACCCCTTGACGGTTTCCGCCATTTTCCACCCCTGCTAGATCGGCGTTGGTGCACATGTAGCCTCAAATTGCGGGGAAGAACGACCCACCCACCGGAAGCCATGTAATTCAAGATGGCGGATATGAAAGCGTCCCAAACGAGAAACGTGGGAGAGTCAGAGTTGCAAAGGGTGGGAATCGTATCTGACTCTGTCGAGATGGCTTTGCTGAGTTTTTGGAGGGTTGCAAGAATCCCCTTCAGAGAAAGTCCTCGTCGAAACTGTTCCTCATGGTGCGTCGGCCTTCCTTTTCCTTTCCTTTCCACTCCTCTATTTGGTTCTTTTCTACTCTTTTTTCTTCAAGTTTCTAGACTCTTCATCCAACCTTTATATATATTACATTTTGTCGCTGCGGGAGGAGCGAGCGCCTCTCACCCTGGTATTATGGAAACTTGGTTCCTGGGAAGCCGTATATTTTATCGGTGAGACATAAAAAAAACCCGCCCAATGAAGTCTTTTCGTGGTTTCGGCGGTTGTTGACCTTCGTGCAGAGATTCAGGGTTTTTATCTAAAGAAGTATCTTTTGAATAGAAAGGATGAAATCATTCGTCTCAAATAAAACAAAATGTTGAAAACTTAGAAAAATGTTAGTTAGCTTATGTCCAAAAAAACTATCTCAGTCTGGATCGAACTAGAAACCCTCCGCATTTTATTTATGAGAGCTAACCAATTACGCAACCGAGGACATATATAATTTCAGCTTTGCTAGAATTTAAGTGTAATTTTCAATTGGACGTAAGCATGAGCAGAAGGCTTTTCTGTATCTCAAAGGTAAAGACACTTCCTAGCACGTTTAAAATGACTCGGCGCCACGCCGCCGTCATTGATTAATGCAAACTGCGTGCATTTTTCTCCGAGAACTAGACTCGACATCTCGTATGATTCCATGACGCGAAATTATGCAGACATTGCACTCGATGCCCGGAAGGGTTAGGATGCAACAAGACAGGTTCCTGTCCCGTTAAGTATCACGCTCCCATAATCTCGAATGTGGTTTCCGAGTGAAAACATGCATTTGCAAAAACGGAAGGCATAAAAAAGACAAAGAAAATATCAATACAAGGAATTGGATGATTGGAAGTGAGAGACTCACATACTCTCTCTTTTCTGGAGAGAATTCAATTCATTGGTGGTACCCACACTCAGCCAAGATATTCTAATCGGCGTGACGACGTGATACGCAATTAATCCATCGTGCGTCAAGTCGTCATGGTGAATAATGCATATCGGCGCCACGATGCATTTCCTACGTTGTAGGAATTAATATATATGTACCTATATATTTATATAGGTATATCTGAGTTTATGATTAATGATGCCGCTATCGGTGCGTGAACATTGCAAATAGTATTACAAGAGGACCTGCGAGCCACACGCTCAAGAAACCGTTTATTCGTTTCCATCGGAAACGCCGCTTAAAACCGAGACACTTCCGCTCGAAAATAAATGAACATTCACCCTTGAGGCAAAATAATTTTAAACGTACTTTAAACTTAAAATTAAATTTAAAATTAACATTTCACTTTAAAATTGCCTAAAGTTTGAAATTGTTTAATGGTAATGAATTTATAGTCAAAATGATTGACTTTTAGACGTTTTCAATTCCAAAATATTAATATGTGGTATAGATAAGATCTCCAACTGTGAAGCTGCTCCCATGAAAGGGGTTTCAATTTCACTAAAAATGCGGGTACAAAAAAGTTATATATATTTATTTTCCTATTACCCCTTGATCGAAAAACAAACTGGGATATGAAATGCATTTCTGCTCGAATATGGGGGCAAGTTTTACAAATGGTCTATTGAGAAACGGAAATAGTATGGTCGATCGATCCTGTAAGCTTATGACCCAGGCCCATTACGAAAGTGTAAGCGGATAGGAGCATATGTGCAAACATAAGCGAAGGGACTTATTTGCGAATGACCCCAATTTCCAGGAAAATGTTAAAAATGAAAAAATTATGCTTGTAACAATTTACAATGAACTCTCCTCAGCAAGGTTGAAATCATAAATAATCCCAGATAATTTAATTACGCGAATAATCAACTTTGCGGTGGCGTTGAAAGCGAATTTACAATTCGGAAGATCGAGGATTGATAACCTAATTACTAATTACACTCGAAACCGTTACAAAAAATATTAAACGGGAAAGCGCTTGATTTACAAGAGTACATCCTTCTTACATTTTTCTTGTTCAGCTTACAATCGCGAACACTGCTCTTTTAAAATTTCAATTAACATTTAACAATTGTACTTGGGAAACGAGGCTGATGGGAGCATTCATACCATAGATCATTGGGGAGCATTGAGCTAATTTGAGAGCCCGGTGCAATCACCCGCATGCAATAAAAAAATAACTGTAAAGTACATAACGAACCCGATCGAGTCAAGGAGACTTAAGATTCGAGTTACAACTTACGAGCAAGGGACCGACCCCCAGGACCCACATATTAATTAAACTGCGCCGTCTACGATAATCCATGAATGGAAGACGGCCACATAAATTATATTTTATATCATACCAGCGGCATCTTAAAGGTCGCAGTGGACAGAATGTAAGGTGGAAAAGTCAGAATTTTACGAGCAGCCTCGAAGCCAATCTGTTTGAATCGAGTCACCAAATCAATATATCAAAATTTCCTGTCAGCAAGATTTGTATTCGCAATAAAAATTGGGAACGTTAATTATTTAAACAAGTTGTTTAAACCTCTCCATTTGAGAAAATTTGTTTGAAATCTGAGGATTTTTTTAATTGATCCTTTTATGTAAAAAAAGTGTAAACAAAGTAATTTAAAAAATAAGTTTTATTGTTAAATATCTTTAACGATAGTACTTAAAAAATAAGATTGATATATAAAATCGGTATATTAGAGACAATTAAATAACAATTTAGGGGGGGGGGTCTAAACTAGTTTGTTACGACCTGTTACATGGGGGAGGAGGGGGTCCAAAATTGTCCAAAAAAAGTGTTACGTAATTTATGGATGGCCCCTTATTTAAAAAATGGACTTTTGAAATCTAAAGAAATTCTGAACAAATCTGAAGAATTTTTTTGAATTGGTTTGAAGATTTTCTGTGGAAAGATCTAGGAGAGTTGAAGATTTATTTTTTTGTCACCTGGCAGCACTGGTTGGGATTAATTAATTAAATGATGGAAATAAATTGATTTTAGATAATTATTTCAATCTCTTATGGGTAAAATTATATTTTCATTCTTTTAGCAAACCCTCGTAAGGGTTTTCAAAAATTGCCGTAGCCGATGGTATTTCACATCGTCTTGGCGGGGTATTGGTAAAAGTTTTCAACTAGCAATAATCGCACCTCGGTAGATCCTCATTGGTTACGATATCGCCACTGCGCAAAGTTAATGAAAATCCTGAATTGACTGAGCCTTATACCGTTAAAGAATCGAGTTTCTTGTGAGACTGTTAACCGTTTGCCATCTAGCGCAATTTTATAGAACCTCTCTCCGAGCGGGAACTTGTAACTCTACCACAGAGTCGATCGACCGCGCGTCTCTGCAGGTGCGCCAAGTCTCGTATCATCTGCTCTTTACTTAGTATACTCAGTGGATATAACTGTATCAGAACAAGCTGTGAAGTGTATGGTCAAGACTTTTCATTCTTAACGCTTTTTCTTACTACTGATTTTTATCATTATTGTTACTATTTTGACATATTACCTATTAGTAATTTTTTAATATTTATGAATCCTAAATTGGAAGAAATTACAACTCCCCCTTAACGTCACGAATTATTTATACAAAAAATTTAATTTATCATTTAAATGTAATGATTATTGACAAAGATAGATATTTCTATCAACCAAGTTTCGTAAACTATTCAGATTATTAAAATATCAATTTAGGCGGTTATGGATTATTCAATAATAATATATAATGTTTGAGACGACTATTAAAATTAGCAGCCTCTATGTATATGTATAATTCTACTAACAAGCTAGTTGCTTATATTAATTGCGAAGCAATTAATGTAATCAAAAATTGTGTGTAAAATGACATGATATATACGTCCAATAAACTCGTGTAATTGATAAATTAATAACCTATTGGTATCTGAAGACTGAAAGCAAAACGTGCAAGTAAAGATAATCATATCAATGCATTCGCAAAAATGTAAGAGTAAAACTAAAATAAATGGGCGTGACTGGAAATCGTTGCCCTTGCCAATCAGATATTTTATTTTCCTTTAAGTCGGGGAAGTGCTGAGGCCACCACCTTCTCAGAGAAGCTTTGATATGTTAATTTATTCTAATCGGGGTCTTTTTTCTCACCAGAAGAGATCAGGAAATGCAGCAATCGACAAGAGCTGCTCGGCGCGGCAGAGCGTCAGAAAGTTATAGATGCAAACTGGCAAAGCTCTACTCCGCACACCGGTTCGATACTAATTAACGATTCCTCCGATTCTACGTAATGAGTTAATTTACGGGGCAGTGTATAAAGATGTTTTGTACAGCGTTAGTAATTATAACACGTGGCGACTAAACCCGTTATCGGAACAGGACGGTCGTGGGTGAGCTATCTAGACGGCCCTCCCCGGTGTTGACTCGACTCCTAGGTATGTAAAGATACTCGTGTTGTCAGCACTACAGGACGATTCATTAATGACTTGACTCGTGTGAAAGCCAGATCCAACGGAACTGTCACATTTTTATCGTTCTGCACTTCCCACATACTCTGTGTTTGTACCTGCACCAGTGTCACAAAATGTTCTGGAGATGTCTTCTAGATACTTTAGTACGGAAACGTCCCGTAAATGTCAGGGAATAGTATACTCTCTAAACTTGAATCAGTGAAAAATCAGTGAAATTTCACTGATTCTCAGTCAAATTCCAGTGATTCTCAGTGACTCTTTTCTCACGATTTTAATCAGTGAAAAATCTACTGAAAATCAGTGTAAAGTCACTGAAATTTTCAGTAGTTTAGTGACGATTACTGAAAATTTCAGTGAATTTTCACTGATTCTCAGTGGATTATCACTGATTACAATCGTGAGAAAAGGGTCACTGAGAATCAGTGAACTTCCACTGATTCAATTTTAGAGAGTATATAGAGCGAATCGCATTCATATGTCATACTTTAAGGACGATAAATTTGTTAATGAGGCTTTAAAACAGACTTCATATGATTTATCGTTACGCTCAGTCTCCTATGCAAAAGTTTATAAGTTTATAAGTCTTTCAAAACTCTAAACCTAGACTAAACATTGAATTGACTGATTGTAGGAGCATCTAACGTTTCTATGTTCCTAACCTGTACCACCTACTCTTAGAATTCTTCAATAACTCAATGGTTCAAGAAATACAAACAATGACTAGCTGAGGGTTGCATTATAAACTGGTTTCTGAAACCTGTGGAGCTCACGACAGCATGGTGCCATCTGTGCCATCATAAGTCTAATTGTATCTCCAAAGCCTACACGTAATATTGCCTCCCACGAAAAAATCCTGATTTATGTAAGCAATATATCATTTGAGAAAATATTCAAATCTTGAGACTGTAATTGAGATATTTCAAGATCTTGTATCGTTTTGAAAAATTCTTCTACAATTCATTAAGGACCATACAAATTCCCTTGACAAGTATACTATCCCAGCAGGCACAAAATTTAAAGACGTTTTTAGAACGTCCTAAAAAACGTCCTACGTCAGGCCAAACAACGTCCAAAAAACGACCAATGTTCCAAATACGTCCTAAAAACGTCCTTGGAACATTGTATGCTTTTAAAACGTTATTTTGCCTAACTAAGGACGTTTTTAGGACGTTCTAAAAACGTCTTGGGACATTCGTGTCCACTGGGATGTCATAGTTGTTTTCTTCATTTAAAAAGTAAGAACATACTAAAAATTTTTCATTCAAGTGTAAAAATAAACGTGACACATCGCATAGAAACAAGAAAAGTTAACGATTCAAACACTGTATGTATACTGTAAATGTCTGAATTAACCACTCGCTAATTAATAAAAATTCTCGAAGAATTCCTGACAAATTAATCAGCGGATAAGCATTAGACAAACATTATGATCCTTCGTCATAGATGTACACTTAATGTGACAAATTGCAGGCAATTAAAACACTAGTTGTCTTCCGGGTCTCGAGCAATCATTATTAACCGACTGGATCCGCGAGTTTATGCAACGATGCGACCAACTCGGTCCTGGAAGGTTTTCACAATTTCTCCTTAACCAAAGACTAAGGACGAAGCAAGGGAACGACTCTCTGGATACCCACATAGTGTACAAGCCAATACGAAGTCTCGACAGGCGAGAACAGCACGCACCTTGTTACCTGTTGGTTGTCTTGACACACCTACCACCAATGAGCGTGGGATAATACGACCTTCGTAAGGTAAGCTAATACAAAACGACCAGATGCAGGCAACTGGGTCGACGATGCCAGAGCCAATTAAGAAGGATTCTGCGAGAAAATGATCCCGAGGCTCTGGCAATCCAGAAACGTGATCCTGAAATCGCGATTGGGACCCTGCTACTCTCGAACTTCGACCTCTCTTTCTCTTACCACCCCCACCCAATTCTATTCTGGACCAAAGAAAAAAAAGTATCTCCAATTTTTTACAGGGCTTCCATTTATGCAAAAATAGCTGTACTCAATAAAGTGATTCAATCCCATATACCGTTTTGAATTTTCCTTTAAAAAATGATGCAAGGTAAAGTTATACCTCATCCCGAACCCATCGAGTATACCACCAATTTCATAATGATCGTGAAGTACCTTCCCACTATCTCCTAATGGCATGAAATGTCGTGCATATATACAGGTAAGGACTCTTTAAACACAAGCGCAGAGATGCCGCCTTTCGATGGCGATACAAAACTCTTCTCCGAGCGCAGTACATAGGTGCTTATTATAGACGTATAATGGGCTTCCGCGAGCCCTCCTCGAGACGTTTCATGAGATAACAGGACGAAACGAGCGAATTAAGGTGCGTATAATAAATGGCCGAGGGTGCAATCATTCAATTAATAACCAATGGCTATGGCGGTACCTGCAAATGCAAAGTGCTGCCGGAACTTGGTCTGTGGATAGATAAGTTAAACTTTGTCGACGCAAATTACTATCCGATCACTATTTTCGAAAGACAGAAGTGGGTAAGCTTTTCCTACGGTACTTATTGACTTCTACCCGTATCATAATCATATCCCCGAGTATCAATTTGAGCCTCAAAAGCGCATCAAAATATTGCACAATGAAATTTTCAGGGTGTCTATATCAGGCAATTTGAAGTTCCCGGGTTTTTCCCAGTTTTTTCCCGGTCAAATCTTTTTTCCTTCGACCAATTTATGTCGGAAAAAAGATGTCTTATTGTGATTTTTGAAAGTCAACAAATTGTTTAGTTTCCGGTAGACCTTTTTAGGTCTGCAAATAAATTTTCTCAGTTCTCGATTGAAAAAAATACAAAGTAAAGGCAAAAAAATCTTATCAAAACAAAAAGTTGTATGAAAGAATGAAAAAAAATGTTGAAGTTACTATCAAGCTTAGAATACAAATATTTGTAAGTTTTTTTTACAATTAATGGCCTGAAATGGCCCTGAAAGATTTTATTTTCCTGGAATAATATCCACAGGATTTCTTCTATAATATAAAGAGAATATTCTCCCTAACGAAAAAATTTTAATATTATATTTATACAGGTAAAAAAAAATCTTGAATTTCGAAATAGATCAAAGACACATTTTTTGTAACTTAAAGATTCCTATAGTTGTTTGAAATATATTTTTAGCTATAATTTACCTGAAAAAGCATGACAATTAATGTCAGTTTTGATGCAATTCTGCGTTTTTATCAGTTTTGTATAAGTTTTGCTAACCGATATCATTCAAGTTTAACATCCTTTTCAGGTAAATAAAAAAATGTATAAATATTTGTTATTTATTCATTAAGGAGAATATTTTCTTTATATTTTACAAGAAATCTTATGTATAACGAAGGAACGTCGCGATTGTAGATAAAGTCGAAATGGAATAAAAAGAAGATAAAGTAAAAAAATGCGATTTTTCGATAAAATATACAAATTTCCCGGTCCTAAATGAAATTCCTCGGTTTTTTCCCGGTCAAATAAAATTCCCGGGGTTTCCCCGGTTTCCCGGTCCGCTAGACATCCTAAATTTTCAATTGTTTTATAATGTATATAATTTACATACATTTTATAATATACATATACGTAAAATTTGCAACGTTTTGATACCCTGAGATTTTTATGGTGCGGGCCTCTAAAAAGACCAAAAACGTTTATGAACTAGTATAAACTGACTGTCCTTTTCCTTTACGATCCTCCGGATCTTCTTTCATTTACTCGTTCTTTCTTTCTCTCAATAGCGCAAAAAGTCACTCGACCGTCTCTCTGCGCTCTGCGCGCTTTTCTTCATAGCCATGAAGCAAAAAAGGAGACACTCTCATGTTCCGTACAGAGTGGAAGTTGTTTTTGGGAAGTGCAGCTGAAGCTGCAAGCGAGACTTCAGTGTCGCTATCCAACGAACGATACTTCCCGATGACAATGGACATTGATTATATATCTTATCAAGATCTACGATCAGTGGTAGCGCGTATAAGGTATTTTATGTACCATCAACGAGTCAATAGGCACATACTCCGTCTTTTCAGGACCGCAAGATGTCAACGGACTTCCTTCCCAAGGGCGAAGGTCGGGAAGTGCCGTTACTTTTTAGTCTTGCTTAGTAACTACTTCGATCTTATGAATTATATGGGTTTCAACGAATGAATCTCTGTTTTCAGAAACAAATGCATCTATTGATATTTCTACCAATCTCTTAGAATGTTGTTTTAGAAAAGTTACAGGGTGAATCTTGAAGATTGCATACATTGAGAAAAATAGAATAATTTCTGAGAATGATGAAAGTGCATGTTTTTTCAAAGGCATTGCCTTGATATTTTCTTGGAAACTCTTTGGCACACTCTACTTTTGCTCTCTCGATGCACGTTTTATTAATGGCGGCTAAACACCTCATTTCTTGGAGTCAGTGTTTTGCATTTATTTATTTCATTCTTGTCTATGATCGTCATTACATGAAGGAAAAGGTGTCACGGAGACAGCAGCTAGCGAGGTTACTGTTACGAGAGTAGTTACGGTGAAACCGTAAAGTCTATTTGCCAAGCATAAATATCCTCCTCCACTACTTTGTGCTCTGGTCAAAGAGTCAGCTGGCGGTCTTCGTGGGTCACAAGTCGAAGTTGCATTTTCTCCCAGGACATTAGTTTCGAAAGGGACAAACGTAATCCTTTCTGCCATTAAGTGAAAATATAGACACACTTATTTTCTGATATTGGCTATTGTACAAGGAAAAGTTAAACTAGTGCCAATATGGATATTTTCTAAAACGAGAAACCCCAAAGATAATTTTTATCCAAAAGAAACTCTCGATTTTTTCATGATTTACATCCATAGATGTAGCATTAAATGAGGATAGTTAATTTCTCTGGAAGATTGAGAAATGTCTCTTTTTCCCACAATGTCACTTGGCATTGGGCACTTGTCCTTCGACATTGTTTAGGCTTTGTCTTATAGTAGAAACTACAAAGTGGCATTGTGAAAAACGGGACTGGTTGGAAACATTGGAATGTTGTAAAAGAATGGTATTAGGCGCACAAAAGGACAAGCTGGCCAACAACGAAGACACTGTAACGGTGCCTCGTACAAACTGATTGACAATGATTGAAGCCTGCAAGGTCTCACAACAATCCCGCGAGTTTGAGAGTAAGCCAAGCGATGTCCAATTCTCTCTTTTTCTGATGGCCCATGAGCTTCACCATCAAAAGAGAAAGGACTCTCTTTTTTAAATAAATCTCCCTTTCACATAATTTACTTAATTTCGTCAAATTGGAATCGAATCAGCCGCGACTATCTTTAATACCTAACACAAGTGATACAAATTGTAGGAGTAATGACTGATGTTATAAAAAGTGAGCTCATGTTTCTGCGACGTTAGGTTCTTTAACATTCTTGCTCTCGTAAGTATGCAATATGCATGTACTTGACCATGACCATTGCCGGAAGTTATCGCACATTTCATATGCCTTCTTCGGGAAGAAGAAGCGCCGCATGAATCAACGACGCAGCTCTCTTGCCCATGATATATCGTTCTTGGGGGCAGTAAGTGATGCCTCATAGAGGTACCTGTCTCCTTATAATCATATGTCTCACTTCTTATGTATCACACCGGTTAGTTATAAAAAATAACACAAGATTTAGGCAATAGGTGACATTTCCAGTCTTCCAAACCATTTTTTTTAATATTCAAATAGAATACGATAACTTTTAACAGTACTTCACTCTACAGCTAAAATGGATACTAATTTGCTGATATTTTAAATGCAAACGTAAATCTTAATAAAAAGAAGGCAAAACTCTAACGAGGCGAGATTAAGAAACTCGGAAGGTAAAATAAAACGGCATGAGGCTAAAGATGCTGACGGGAGAAGCGAATTACTGGACGAGAGTGCGAGTGTGAAGGAGGGAACGTTTGACGTGCTTTTTACAAAAGTGCACTGAGTGAGCAATAATTGCCAATAAAGTGTCACGAGCGATAGTTGAAAAAGGGAATTTACGGCGATGTAGAAAATGAAACGGCACTCTGAAGCAGGAGAAATGGAGGAGAGTCGAGAGAAGACAGTCAAGACTCCAGTCTCTATAAGGCAGGATCACAGTCAAGTGCGAGATCAACCTGCGGCTGTCATTATTGCTCGAGAAATTATTGCACGAGAAATTATTGTCATTACGCCATTCACGCGTAATCTCGTTATGTACAGTGATTAATATTTCCTTGAAATTCCGATCCAACTAAATGTTATAAGTGCCTAATTAGAGACACCCAGTATGAGATATTTTATTAAAATTTAAAAAAATTCCAAGAGCATTTGATAATCTTTCAAGTTTACTGATTAAAACATATATTATATAGATATAACTGATTGTCAGTAAAAATATTTAATATGAGATTTTCCTAATGGTGCAAAAATTGAAAATGATTTACATAAATTGCAATCAGAAGTTTCAGGTCGTTAAAAGAATAAAGCATGTCTTATAAATTTAGTAAGTTAGTTTACGACAAATGTACCGCAAAATTCAGTTACTTTCGTGTTTGAAATGTTTTGGTTTCAGGACATTTTGAGAGTATGCAAACATATTTGCGTAATATGAGAGTGTGATTACGGTCAGTTACCACAAGCGTTTCTCATTTCAATGGGTCATCGAGTTTTGATTTTTTTGTCCTCTTAGTAAATCGAGTTAATTTCCTGTGTTGGAATTCAATTAAAGGCAAGCACACTTCGTCAAAGTCTTAAGGGAACTACACGTGGACTATATTAGGTTAGGTCTACCTACCTACTTTCAGAAATCCTGCGCTAACGAGCAACGAACTTATACGAATGGCAATGTGTGCTCCGCTTTCCATCGAAGATGTCGCGCTGCCCCATATCTGCCAAATTGTCGCGAATCCGCCACATGACGCATATAAGTCACCATTGCCTTTTTCGAGTTACTTAAAGATTTATTACCGACACACATGTCTTCGTGGGTGGATGGGTGGCGCTCTTTCGTTTTTAACCGTGACCAAGAAAACCAAAACGAATTACGAGAAATTCGTTAACATTGTTACAGAAAAGAAGAAGAAAGTGTGATGCATTCAACGTTTTAAGTCAGTCAAATCGAGCGATTCAGTTACCTAATTGCTGAATTATAAGAAATAAGTTTGGTTTATTCTTCAAACGAGACATTATAGAAATAGCAAAAATTGGTTAGGAATATGGGTTTCACAAGTTTCATTTCCACGTGGACATTTATTATCTTTTAGTCCCTCTGGTTATCTGCATTTCCTGCTGAATGTAGTCTAGCTCGACCCTAACTCGTACTGTTATTTCGCAGCACAAGGTCTCATTTCAGGAAGAAAGACGACAGAGACCCTTCGATTTATCATATCCCTGCAGCGACTTTCGATTAAAACGCTTCCTGGCGAGACGTAAGTTGCGGGGGTGTGAGAACCCTCACAATATAATAATAATCTGCTCTTGTGGATAACCATATTCTCATTCCCACCCCGAGTCTCGGGTCGAGGACCAGAATGAAGAGCACGTGGCTTTTGGAGTGTTAATCTAGTTTGGAAGCGGTCGAGAGCAAAGAGAGAGAGGGTGTCTCCTCTGATGTTAGGCGTGTTTACAAAGCACCGAATTAGCTCACTACAGAAATTCGACCCTACAAATCATGCTAATTCGACACGGGGGAACCCAGGTAAATTCGAATTTCGAGTCACTATAAACACAAATTATCCAAAGTACTTTTTGTGTTTTATGGGATACCAATTTTCGTTAATTGCAATATGATGTAGATTATTTTTTAAGAATTAATATAAGAATGTCTTGTCAAACTAATTGGCTACATGGGATCGTAAATACGATAACTTAATATGAGTATATGAAATACTTGAATAGCTACTTTCTTTGCACTTGGCTAGAAAGTAAAAAAATAAATTAGAATAGTAGCAATATATCTTTCCTATTCCTATGACACGCCTCTTTGTAAGCCGTGACTTAAGTACGTTTACCTATCAGTTCCATCTACACTTCTACAATTGCGAGGCGCATTAAGCGTGTTCACTGCAGATTTCTGTGTTACTGTACAGCGAAAGCAGAATTACTATTAAAACTTTGCAAATCACTTAACCTTTTGTGCCAAGCGACGCAACGCATGTTCTTTTACTTTGCCCTGACCATATTAGACAAAGTCACAATGAGAAAACTTGAAACATTTTATCATTACTACTTTGACAATAAACACAAGATTAGAAACTGGAAGTAGCCGCAACCCTTTTCGAATTACTTTTATAGAAAGCAGTAACAATGGGGTGACTACTTTCTTCTTCCCTTTTTAGATGAATCATTTTAATTTACTCACCCTTTCAGTTGCAATTCGCTTCACTTCCTCGAGTAGGCTGGCTGCAGGTGACAGGTAGCTCTTTACGAAGTTCTCCAGATTTCCGTGATACGCACACACAAGAATATCCCGTGCTTGCCTTGTTAAAAGATCAAGTACATCCTCTCCGTAAATTGGACCCAGAAAAGTGCGCACTAAAGAGGCTGCGTCGCTACGAATCTGAAACATTATACAATTTATTCATATTAATTATTATAAAATATAAGTATCAAACAAATAAACTGAATTATAAAAGAATAAATTGAATGCATAAGACAATTTAATCACCGATATTTTTGCATACAATGCAAGATTCTACATATGTATTAAGTTTATCCGGCTCGCCTCTTGTAAAATAGAAGATAAACAAACCAAAGAAGAACACTACACAATGAACTCATAAAAGAAATG
Source organism: Synergus magnus (assembly GCA_032275165.1). Lineage (NCBI taxonomy): Eukaryota > Metazoa > Arthropoda > Insecta > Hymenoptera > Cynipidae > Synergus > Synergus magnus. The sequence goes on from JAUESH010000041.1 coordinate 750,650, forward strand.
TTCACTGAAAATAGAAATGAACCTTTATCGCGAGCGCGTGACACATTAGAATTGTGTCTCAATTTGGGTTTTTCATGACCTCTCCAGTTGAGAGTCAAAACCAAACTGAGAGGACAAGGTACAAAACTTTGAGCTTCCCACTACAACTCGAAAGGGTTTGTTTATCGTCTGAAGGCCAATAATAATAGACGCCAATAAAAACGACCGTGCGAAACAATTAACTCAGACTACAATTTCCAAGAACCTTAATTCGTGCGAGAAATCGTAAACAGATTCAATATTTATTATTTACTTTGAATGACTTAAAGTCCTGTTTATTTTTTCGTGTTTCACCTTGAAAATAACAATGGAACCATATTCACGGTATAATCAAGAGTATCAATTTCTTAACTAAAAATCGGATATCACAGTACTCAATATTGCATCGAAAATCTGTAGAGAATAGAATGCCATAAAAATGTCCGTACTTTTAGTTCCCATCACACAATATGGATTTATCCATTGGGGTGAAGTTTCGGACATCTACTCAGACGAATTTTTTTTTTTTAAAGATTCTCACTATAAAAAAATGTGAATAATTTGTTTATTTGCAACAAAAAGCATGGGGAATGTTTTTGCAAAAAATATTTTTCATTGTGGATGAGAAATCTTTGATAAAAAAAAATTCGTCTGAGTAGGCATCTGAAACTTTAACCCAATGATTTATCCGACATTCGTTTTAATCAAACCTATATGCAACATAAATGCATACTATCCTACGAGACGAAAGGTTATGAGTGTGTCACGTGATATCGACACGAGACCGGAAACCGGAAGGTGTCGAAACGCGCAAGTTAAACAGGGGGGTCGGTAACCTATAGCCATTTGCGGTGGGTTTATGATCTGGCGACGAATCGGGCGCGTTTAATATCATGCGGAAGAATATATCAACACCGATATTGTACCCCTCGGATCGGGGAGCCAGAGAGTAAACGAGGGATCAACAAATTGAGGTTTATGGGAAAAATGTTCAAGAATGAATCAAGTCCCCCTGGAATCGAGACTAATATGATAACTAGAACGATAAATTATGACCATTTCTAGAAAAGTGTCTCTCATTGTCTTATGCTATCATAAAACTGGAGAAAAATATAAGTTTTCATCTGTGGAGACTCTTTCATAAGTAGAAGCAATTATAATTACAAGAAAAATGTGAAATTCTCAGCAAGAAGTAAATTATAAGTTAAAACTGATGCAAGAGCCTGAATGTCGGGTTTAATCTCTAACAAGGCGCCAATCTTACAACTATTTTAAATCCAATTCCGTGTTCTCTTAACTATAAAGATGCAAGTAGAATTGCGTTAAAGCAACGAAAAGTGGAGATTACTTCATCTCCAATCTTTATGGGCATTCGATCGTCGCCGAGGAATGTTAATTTCCCTTGCAATAGCAACATGAGCTTAACAACTCTGATCATCGTCTCCTGTTATTGCACCAGTTTGCTATTCCCTTTCTCACCAACTGGCCTAATCCGCGCCGTTGGGCAATGTAGCTCGTTTCGCAGGTATGTGTCGGCATATTTTCTACAAGAAAGAGGGAGAGAAAAGGAGAGAAAAGTTCAAATTCCGCATCACAAGTGTCGTCTCGTCGGGAATGTGGGTGCATTGTATCGATCGGCGGCATGAAGTGCATAAACATCGTGGTTTAGTGCTGCAGATTGGAGAACCCTGCGATGTAACCATTATACTCGTGAGTTGGTCTGTTGGCCGCCCACGTGCTTCCGCCCTCATGGTGCGTGTACAGTTGACCATAACATAAGACAAGAGTCTAGTCCAGCACGATGTGTGAACTCGTTTCATCGTGTCTACTCACATCTCGATGATGATCTTGGAAATGGTGGGAATTCTCAGAAGTTGCTCAAAGATGAATGGATAATCATAATCTGAATAGAATCGAAATAGTCGTAACAATCATTCCGATCAATCCGATCTGTATATGCTAAAGTCTTAAAATAAAGACAAAAAAGAGCAAAAATTAGGGAGAAATAAGACAGGGTGGCCACAAGATTCAATTTTTCAATTTATCTGACATTTCCTTGACTTTCAAAAAAAATTTCCCTGACAGAAAAGCATTAAAAATGCGAACAAATTTTCCATAATAATGCTATTGAATTTTTTTAACGTATAATATCACTTTATATCGTTTGAAATTTAAAATCACTCCAAATCACTGAAAATTCGTAAAAATCTTTAAAATTCACGACAACCTTGGAAATCTCTTAAAATTCTTTTAAATTTCTTGAAATTCTTAGAAACATCTTAAAATTCTTAGAAACATATTTAAATTCCTTAAAATTTGACTATAATATTTAAAATCCCATAAAATCTCATAAATTCTTTAAAATCTATTAAAATTCCATGAAATCCTTTACAATTTCACA
>JAUESH010000041.1:753168-788808 GCA_032275165.1 Synergus magnus
CCCTGACATTCCCTGACTTTCCTGACTTCCCTGACATGTGGCCACCCTGTAATAGAATATACGAACTTAATGCTAAGCTAGAAATGAATCATGGATGGAAATGAGATGTCGATAGGAAGAGAGTAGATGTGTGAAAAAAAAACGAAACTGCGGAAAGTATTAATGGAAAGTAAAGGTAATAATAAAGATACTGAAAGAATACTTAGAAAGTCTGATGACAAAGAGCGAGGAAAAAAGTATTGTAACAATATCCAACATTAATAATTAATAATCGAGATGTAAAGTAAAAAGTAGGCACTATCTGTGTTGGTGCAAGGATGCGTTACAGGGCCGTGAAGATTCGAGGTGTGCTCGAGGGTGTAACCGGATATAAGTTACGAATAATAGGAGCGACTGACGACCTTGCCGATAAAGCGGCACGTTTACAAGAGAGTGTAATGAAGTAATTTAAAGCCCTGAATTCATTTTTAGCAGCTATTCATTCTGCCTTTAAATTCTACAAAATTAAAATCAGATACGCGTAATTTAATTTTCGTATTTTCTCTGACTTTATAATGGAAGCTAAATAAAAATTTAATAATAAATTCAATTGCATTTCATTTTTAGAATTCATGAATAATCTTATTGTCTAATTGTATATTTTACAAAAAGTCGATTCTCCATTCAAGAAAGTAGAAAACTTTGCATAATAATAAACAAGCGATTTCACCCCCCTGTTTATAAATATATAACTCTCCTTGTTTTTTTCCGGTTATCAAAAGGTTCGAAATAAAAGACGCAAACAAACCGATATCAATATTTGATCACCGAAATTTACGGCAAAAAGGGGTGGACGAAGTATTTAGCCGGAAAACACAGTAGGCTTTTTGTAAGGAGTGTCTTCAGCCCCTGGAGTACGGGGTGAGGTACACGTTCTGTTGTAGGATAGAACACTCATAAATTAAGCCCGATTCACGTAGACAATTTTAATCGACCACCTTATGGGCAGACGTTGTTTATTAATGCATTTTCGCCGTGCGTCGACCCTGATTTATAGCACTCTCATCTATGGGAACGGGTGCTAATGTACAGTGATTTATTCGACAGAAAGTAGCTTCAGATCGAAAGTGCAGTTACTTTTACGCCTAGTGCAAAATCCTATTGTTGAATAGACAAAATCGGTTTACTGTGCTACTTATTCAACGTCTTAAAAAATTGTTTTTCATTTGCAGATACTCTACTGAATATCAAAGCAAAAACATATTCATCCCGTAAATAATAAAGTAAATAAGTTTGTGATACACCTCCTCCCTTAGTTCGAACATAAGTTTTGTTCTTAGTTCTCTTATCCTTAAATAAGAGGTTCAACGTTTTGTGAAGATAATTAATTAAGAAAACATTGATAAATGACATCCAACAATTAAGATTTCTACCGCATCCACTGCATAATTAACTTGAAAATTATTCTTATTTTCGAAGAAATAAGCAATTGAATTATCCTACGGTCGTGGTTACTTTATAATTCAAAGTTTCCCTGACAGAGGCCCCCAGGTGTCGGTTTCTCTGTGAGGGGAGAAAATCGATGAGACTACTGACAGGATGGAGATTAATGCCCGAGCACAAAGGTGCACCTTTGCATAAATAGAGAAGGGTTCAGTTTTCCTTAAACTTTTACTTTTCTGCATACACCAAATCCTCAATTCTCTTTACTGGACCAATAAGAGAGAAGCTTCTTATCGAAAATCGAGAGATAGAAACCACGAGATGCGAGATGTAGAAGAAGATGGAAGACGGATCAAAATTAAGGGTGGATGAACTCCTGACTAACCCTCTTTTAAAACCACTAATAAAAAGTCTCTCAAAATATGAAAAAGGAGGGAACTAGTACCACAAACACCTGCAATCAATTTAAGGATCTCTTCTACAAAAGAATTAAAAAATACGTATATTCCCGTACCTCATCGGATTATCCACGCTATTCACTCCCGAAATTCAAATCTTCCAGACCAAGATATTTTTTAATTGGCAATCTAATTTGCAATTTCGCTACAAAAGATATATGTTCAGGGTTCATAAGAGGGTACTAAGGTCTGAGAGGTGGAAGACAGTTTAATATTCGAAGGAAGGCACTTGTTTTTCAAATTCTGAAGTACAAAGCCTAAAAAAATCTCGCCACGATCTCTATTGGCCAAAGAGGCCAATCAGACTGGCATTAGTAATTTCCTCGCGAAAGATATCACTCTCCTTGGCGTGCCTGACATCAGTTTCCATAGGAGGTCGTTCCGCACTTGGATTCGCGTCCATCACTTGCACTCTCGTGCAGGCGCACCTTGAGCTTCCTCTGCATTTATATACACCAAAGATTTATACAGGGTGTTCTGCATAAATGGAACACAGAACTACCAATGTCGACGGACAGGGTGAATTTTCGCGTTTGCCTTGAAATTATTTTCAGGCTAAGCCACGTTTATATGCAAATTACTACCTACAATAAAATCCCCAGTAATAGATATTTATCGGGAGTTTGACGTCACTGCTGTTTTCACTAAAGTGGAATTTTATTGCAATTTTATTCCACTTCAACTTTAGCGTTAACTGAATTACCTGTTCACAATAAAAAAAATACTCCCTTTTATCGAATCGCCTATACTTAACACCTGCAGATTTATGCCAAGATCAAATATTGGAAAAAATGTCCTTTTATGTTCGATTTTGCATTTGTTCTTTTCCCTCTTTCAATACGTTAAAGATGTCTTATTTGCTAATAATCAGATAAGATCAAACCAAAAACAGAGTGGCTAATCGGATTAGTGGCTTGCAAATTGAGTGCTTTACATCGGAAATGAAACGAGGGCCGTAGTTACACAATATACGACAACCAGAAGGACTATACACTCGTAATATCCATCAATGCTCATTGCTCAGCGATTCGGTTAAGGATAATATGGTGGACCACCACGAGGGCAACTGGAAGAGAGAGTTTACCCAGAGACATGATGAAAACGCGCATTAATCAGAGTCCCCAACATCGAAACCGTGCATAACGTGCATATAGATGAACAGTCAGCTTCTTTGCTAAAGCAACTCACGAGAAATCGTTGCTTCAATGTATCGCTCTGGCGATGAAGTTTTAATTTCTGCCGAGAGTGAATTATGAATTCGTATTCTCAAACCGTCTGTCGATGGCTCTATTTCTCCTACTCAAAGCCACTCAGCGTATAAAATAACGCACTCTCTGTATATTACTCAATTCAGGTTTACTGGTGGGAAATTCTGCAGTGTCGAAATATAAGATTTATAGTTATTAGTTCAACGGTTTTTAACTTTAATAGACATATAACAGAAGTCCAATCATTCTTGTTGGAATAGGTTCACACAGAAACTAGGGTGGCCACTAGATTCAATTTTTCAATTTCCCTGACTTCCCTGACTTTCAGACAAATTTCCTAGACAGAAAAGTATTAAAAATGCGAACAAATTTTCAATAATAATGCCATTGAAATTTTTCAATTTATATCTTTTGAAATTTAAAATCACTTTAAATCAGTTAAAATTCGTAGAAATGTCTTAAAATTCCACGAAATCCGTTCAAATTTATTAATATTCCATGAAATCCTTCATATTTTCACTAATTCTTTTAAAATTCTTCAAAACCATTTCAAATACTTTAAATTCCACAAAAAACTTTTAAATTCCTTAAAATTCCTAAAAAATCTCTTAAAATTTTCTGTAAACCTTCAAAATTCTACAAAACCTTTTCAAAAATCTCTTGAAATATTTTTTAATTCCACGAGGAACTTTAAAACCCCTTAAAATGCGTCAAAATCTCTTAAAATTGTTGGAAACCTATTGAAATCCTTTAAAATTCGCTGAAATCTTCTGGAATTCCTAGAAATTTGGGGTAGAATAGTTTCCAAGGAATCCAAAAAAATAAAGAAATAACTTTTTCAAAAATTACTTTAAGGCATCAAAATAGTACCTTCAAACACTGAAAAAATATTGGCACACCAGCCGTACCTATAAACCCAACAGCAGCGCCAAATGCTAAAAATTTCTCAGTGAAGGAACCCATGATTAATTCAATCATTTAGAGTAAATTAAATGTTATCCGTACAGTACTAAAAACAGGAGATTCAACAACAGTTGCTACGCGGTAATTCTCAAATTGGACAAATTACGAATAGGTGGTAGTTAATGATTTTTAATCGTGTAACGAGTTGCATTCGGGAAGGTTTGGTAATTAGAAGCAGTCTTAACGAGAGGAAAATTGTTCTCGAGTCTATGACACGCTCCCATACGGTCAAACACATCGATCGACAGATCGAGATCGTTTCCTGCGAGAAACGTGAACGCGACGCGACAGTGCGAGGGCGACGAGTGGGTACTGGATAGGTACCAACTCGACTCCTATCCAGTCAAGCGCCGCAGTTACGAACTTGCAACTTGTAACTGCAACAACGACTCAATCTAGACTCACAACGCGGCATTCCGTGGATCTGTTTCCACTCAGATTACATCGGCAGATATCGAAGTGACAAGCGACCGATATTTCATGTTCGGTACGACTTCAAGCCACACCGATAATAACTTACCGATCGCTTCAAACTACTAAGAAATAACAACATTCCAACCACTCACCTCCCAGCAAAGCATAAACTATTTTTAATGTCTTTCCAGAACATTCACAAAACTTGTTAAGCCTTTTCAACAAATTAGAAGCTGCGTAACTCTTTTTAAAAACATTCATTTAACTAATTCTAACACTCTAAAAATGAAAGTTTAAAGTTACACCTATGAAAGTAATAACTGAGGTTGGACTCGGCGGAATTGAGACTTTATCAGAGATTCGAAACTCTGAGATAAAATCTAAATTGGTTCTAATCAGAGACCTATAATGCTGAAGTCGTCAATTTGCGAACAAGAGATCATTAATATTATTGGATACGACAACCTCCTATTTTTCAATTCGTCGATAGTTGGATTAGCTTAGATTAGCGTTCTTAGCTGCAGCGTTCGACATACGGTTTCTCCTTTCATCTTTTCCGGCAAATAAAACTTATCTCGAGTGTCATTTACCGAACGATGACGACCCGATCGGCAAGATTAGCGGTCGCATGTCGATCTACAGGTCACGGCTGTGGCACCCTGTTTATAGGACGATGACGTCATTCCGGGTTACCTACGAGAGCGAGTATATAAAATGTATCCGGTGGGTGTGTCGCTCCCATACCCTTTTGTGACTCTGCTTGGCGCTAGGAGCGACGAGGCCCATTATAAACGTCGGTGTTTAACCACGGTTTAAACAGCCGTGCACGAAAGGGAAGGTAATCGTGCCGAGTATTCATATTTTGACCAATAATAATCCGTTCAAACCTAACTTTATTACCATAATCGAGGCGGAAATAGCTTTCAGAAACAATCATCCAAATTAGTTAAAGTGTAAGGGGTCAGTGTAGCCTGAAACTCAATTTTCCATCAACTTTTTTGATTAAAAATATGATACTTATTAATAATTAATTACCGACAAGAGAAGTGGAATTTCCTCTCCTGCATTTCACATACGGAAAATCAATACATCATATCAGAATTTGTGGATATAACCGAATGGGATTTAGAGGAAAATTTGCACATATTTGTATGGAATTTGTGCGCATACCATAACCATCCATGTTTATTACTGGCTGGAGTTCGTAACCCTCGGGGGAAATACCTAATAATAATCTCGGACCCTGCTGCATATGAACACTGAACCTATCATTGTAAAACTCATCCTACGCAGTCACTGTAGAAAAAGTAAGTTATCTTCTGGAGATCGAATCATATTCGGAAAAGGTTTCTACTCGGAATTGAATTCATGAAAAAATGACTCTATAATCATTTGAACTTGCAATCTGCATTTTCTCTGACTTTGCTCAATAGCAATCAAAATGTCCTTATTTTTCAAATGCAAACATATAAATGTAGTCCCAGGTGGGAAGTTTAAATGGCTATGAACGAAATGCATTGTTCAGAGTCAAGTTTATGTTATAATGTCGAGAAAGTGAAGCAGTCGAGTATACTGTAGGTGTGAGGTTGTGATTAGCCGATTGCATTATTGCCTGCTTAACGTTTTACATGTTTCCATTATGTAACAGGCAAGAATAAAGATGTAAATAGCTCCACATGTCTGTCTGCTAGGTTCTGTCATGTAAACGCAATCCCTTGCAAATTGTCTGTAATATCGCGTCCATTATTTACTGAATAAAGCCAATCAGAACGACCATTCATTGTTCTGCGATTGCGAGTGTGTATACACTTTAGTCTCTGTAAATAAAGTGTCTGCAGTTTCTGCACGTGTGCATTATACTCGTTCATTTCGCTACTGATCAACGTTGGATCGTTTCATTAATTAAAAAGGAACGACGAACCGTTAGGCGAGTCAATCAGATGCATTGCCTAATCCTTGACTTGACTACTATTCTCTGCGTCTATAGTAGAGGAAATGTTTGACTAATTGAAATTCTTGAATGAGTAAATAATGCTTATTTAGTTCGATGAAATGTTTGATTGAATAGTTAATATAATTAGCTGCTGCTTTCGCTCGACGTAACACACAAGAACTCAAATGTGTTTGAGTATTTTTTAAAGTCCGTAGTTCAGTCACAGCAGGTCCATTACGGAAATAATCTAATTTCAAGCCTTGCTCGTATTATTTCCCCGAAACCTTTATCGTCAACCCTCACTAGTAATTTCGCTAGAGTGTGTTTCTTTCCGTTTTGGGATCCAGTTTCATTTCGTCTAAGTGTCTCAGGATTTGCTTTCTCTCTCTACTCTCGTATACGCTTTAAGTTTTTTCTTTTTATTTACAAAAAAGGTAGCTAAAACAACCCGACACGGAGAAAAGCGAAAGAAATGATTTCTTCCTAATCGAAAATAAAATTCACCAGTAATTATATATGTTAATTATATGCTTAATTTATCTTGCACGATAAATTGCGTGATGCTTATCTGCTTTTCTGGTGCTTTAATGCATTTCAGTATTATCAAGTTCTTTTTTTTGTAAACATTCAATTCGTCGAAAGCCTGACAGAAGAATATACGGATACTTTTTAATTCTTCTAAACTTATCAGTAACTAATTATTATTCGGAATTGGTTTTCTAAAACACAGAAAAGGAGGTAAAGTAACATTGGTTCTATAATATATGGTATTTGAATGTGTGCAGGTGCACGTAAAACTACATTTCGTGTCAAGAAAATAAGGTAAGGTAAACTCCCTGACCAGGAAACTTTTCTGACGGATAAGCAACTCTCTATAATTTATTTACATGCACAAAAGATCTACTTAAATTGACCTTCTATTCTCCTAGCAATTTACTAACTAGTTTACAATTTTTTTCTAAAGAATACAATATAAACTAAAGAAAATTTAATTTGCAAAAGAACTAACATTTTATTTGAAAGACTTTCTATCCACTACTGAGAAAAATTGTTCAGTAATTTAAAATAGGGTCAAGCTCATTAATACTATTTGAGTATAATTTCACTAAAAGGAGACATTATTATTACTACATAAAGATGATTTTTACTTAATCTTTACTTTAATAAAGATAATGGCGGAAGAATATTAAAAAAAAAAATGTTTAGTGAATCTTTGGGTGAGTCAGCAGACACGGCCTGTCTCTCAGCCGGGATTGTAATAGTTGAAGCCAGCAGCGCGGCACATTGTCAATGGATCGCGTGACCTCTTAAGTGGCCAGTAGATAATTTCAATAATGAATCCCGGAGTCCCTTGAGGCCAATTCGTGAAATACTGCGAACGGTGAAACATAATATCCCGTGCACTTGACCTTCGAATTATCTAAGCGTAACCTCCTTCCTTATTGGCCGTGAGAGCAGAGTCGTTTTTCCACGTGTGATTTTCCGAGTCGGAAACAAGAGAAGACTTTCTCTATTTAAAGGAAGGGGCGCAGTTGCAATGTAATGCAAACGGAAAAGTAGTGAGACTTAGGCATGAGAAGAAGGGCGATTCCTCAGTGGATGCACAATTGCACATACGTATAACTTCAGGGACTACACTCCAATTAAATGAAATCGCACATGGAATGAAATGCTCTTTCGACGTCGAAAACGTCGCCTTGGGCAATGTGGGTGGAAACTAGCGCGTTTGTCACGATTCCGTGTACGAGCATGAGCAAACAACTCCAAGTGCGCACTCAAGTGACCCAACTCTTCTATACAATGCATTATGACTACGAGAACTCTTGAATGCTTTTATTAACCCCGCCTGACATCATCCTCCTATGCGGTCTGCAGCTTATGCATAAGCATTTGTCATCCCGATCGACACTCAGATATTGCGAAAAAAGAGAAATGTCCCTGAAGTAGCGAAGCATTTTGCATATTCATACGGTTCGCGAAGGTTCTAAGTAACGGTCGCGAATGAACAAAACAGCGGAAACAACTCGAGAGAATTTCCCCAGATGGAAATCTGTCTTTGAAAACCGTAAAAAAGGGTGATGAACTGTTTAGACCTTTGAAAATGACAACGAATTAGATCCAACCAATTTAGTTCCTAAGGAATTCTATAACTTGAATAGTGAGTTATTGCCTCGGTTATTGTGGATTGTATAAAAATGTTTTGAACTGGCGTGACGTAGATGAATGAGAAAATGATTAGATAGAAATGTGAGGTACTTTGGCACCTTATTCAAGAACAAAGAGATTAAGAGAAATATCTGGGAGAGGCTATGTCCTTTCCATTCTCGTGTTCGACGCACGGCTGGCAGCGTGTCAGTTTTGCCATACGATTTATCATGGTTCCGCTTGCACGGTCTGCTCCAGTACAGCCTTAAGGATGTTGATTAATATCCTCAGCTAAAAGACACGCGCTGATAGGTGCGCTCGGAACTCAAGACACGCTGCCTGGGTGGTGCCTTGTGCCTATGGTGCCGCTTAATTATTCGCGCGATAGACTCACCGCGCTGGCACGTCGTTATCCGGTCGCGCTGTAAAATAAAGTACTCCACCTAGACCAGCCATTTTCCCATTTTTCAATATGCCCGGATTTACATTTTACCCGTACGCCTTCGCAGATGGACACCGCTGTGCAGAGTGGATCTTATGCATCTCAAAACTATAAATTTATTTTGACTCGAGAAAGTCTGACCAAATTCATCTAAAATGATGATAATTAAAGGCATATACGGGTTTATTTATTCAAAACAATAATAATCTAAGGTGTCCTGCTGGGACTTTAAACTATTTTTTTTCAAGCTTTAAACTTTATTTCTTCTTTTTAGTTGGTACACAATGAGGCTATGAGAATGACAACTCGTTAAAGTCCATTTGAAGTTGTCCCTTAAATAACGAGTAGTTATTTGTGATTTGGGGGCCAACTTCGAATGGGCTTTAACGAGTTGTCATTCTTATAGCCTCAATTCTTTATATGCCTGCTTCTTAAGTCGCTGAATATACGTGTAGTATAAAAGTTAACATCCTTGAAAAGAATCGAGAAAGACTTTAAATGAAAAGAAAACAGCACATCCATAATTACATTTATTATTAATTTACACCTATTTTTCGATATTTTTCTTGATTTGGGCAGTTCGGACGTCCGGCGATTTGCGGGTGGGAATGTAAATGTAATGCGGCAGCGCTGGAGGCGGAAGAGCGAGTTTCTAACGGAACGTTAATGGAGGCGAATCCGATATGCCCTAGGCCTTGGTTCTGCGAGGCCAGCAGAGATTAGTGATAAAGCTTTAAGCCATGTGTGCATTGTGCGATGGGCGACAGCACAGTAAGCCGGTGCTGCCATTTGCCGGGCCGCAGTCGCTGGCGGCGGTGCCTTTTATAAACTGACTGTAAATAGTGTACATATCGCGCGCGTGGGTGGGTTCTCATGGATTCAAAGTATCGCCTCCATTTTTTTCAACTCCCTTTAGAGGTGCCTCCACATAGATGCAAATGAACACCCTCTTCTCATCAACCCTACACCCCATTTTATTGTCTCTATTTTAGCTATTAGGCTACTTTGTATCCTGTCATCGAATTAACGATTCGATTACTAAAACAGCCACTTTTTGTCCCTGACGATAACTAACGCATTTGCATTATTTAAATTTTAATCGTGAATATAAATTAAATTCACAGAAAAAATCAAGTGTAATATTTACCTCGATTCAGGGTAAATATTACCTGCAACAAAAATTACCTTCAGATGGGTAAATATACTACCCTGAATATAGGGTACGGTTACCATGTCAACTTATTGTATCTTCTTTTGTTTCGATGTGAAAAAAATAAATTTTATCCACTTTAAAATTACCCGCAACAAATTTTCCCTTCTGTTTTTTCTGTGTTTAATTAAATATCATATTAAGAAAACCAAATTATATTTTTTAAACCATACTCTGATCACTTCAATAATTTACGAAAATAGAGACTAGGAAAATGTAAGGAAAACGAGGACACTGAGGCCTGCAATAATGCATCCGTTTTGTTACTTTCTTCCATTTTGTGTTTTAATTTCGCAGGTGTGGAAGAAAAGGTCTTAAGATCAACACTTATTCTGTCTGTTACTTTTAAGCGGCTTATGAAAAAACTCACATTCAACCACTAATTAACTTCCAACTTTAGCGATTAATAAACGCGTGAACTTTCCCGGAAATTTTTTATTTTGATCGTAAAATAAGAAAGTTTCCTGGTTGAAAACTGACACTATATGAGTACAGGAGAAATGATCTCTGTCTTCTGTTGGACCTTGACAAATTTTCATTGAGAAGATTTTGTCTGGACTTTTAATAAAGACGCCGACAACGGTGTGAGAAAGAGAACCGATGCGTTCGTAAGGTTATCTGCTTCCAGGTTACAGGAAGCATTAGCATCTCGTCATGTACTCAGTTAGTTGCCTGTCCACACGGCATACTTCTAGTCTCAGATAGGTGAGTAAATGCCGTCTTTTGCGTGGGGATTCCGTTATGGAAACTTTCATTTTCATTTTTCATCTCAGCCATTTCCAAGTTTTAATGTGTGCTTTCAACTGTCATCGTAAAAACATTTGTTACAAGACATCGTGAGAGTACGGAGTAAACAATGTGGGAGAACAGGAAAGTAAATATAAGAAATTTAAGAAAAATTCAAATCTTCCAAGAAATGAACCAAGTCTCAAAATTAATCGAATATTAATAAAACTAGCAGGCAATTCAAACTGAAAAGTTGTGATTAGTAACTAAGTGAAAGATATAGTGAATTTTGTTGAAATTTAAATGAAATCTGACGAAAAGTGAAGAAGACTGTAAAGTGAGTCGACTACTTCCATAATTGCTGCGTGAACTTGTTGACCTAGCGAATAATGTCGAGCCAGATAGAGAACTGGGCTCTTTTAGAACCGGATTAAATCGTTTAAAGTACACACTGCGCATTAACACTGCTTGAAGAAACCTTAGCGGCCTTTAATGAAGAGAGACACATGGTGTCGTATGGAATGACGGAATACAAGTGTGTTACTAAACGCGTTGCTGATTCCTCACAAGGGTCTGCACATCGTCAGTTTGTAACTATCCCCCGAGACATGTACCTGTCGTCTATCGATTTACCTTCTTCGCAACTCGATCCGCGTCTTCGGCAGTGGTAGCAATTGCGTCTCGTATAATAATTATACAAAGAGCAAACGCTTTATTGAAATATTGAAAGCTTAGATCACACGAGAAATACACATCTAGAGCGCTTATTAAAATCCTTTTGCAGTTCAAATTATTTTGGTTAAAATAGTGTGTAGATGTATATCTCAGTAATTAATAAACAAGTAAAACAAGTATAAGAATTATTTGATTCCTTGAAGACACACAAAATAGAAAAACCATTAACTGAAAATTATTTGTATAGTGACAGTAGGTTGTATAGGATCATTCTCATAATAATCGAAGACGTGACGGACTCCCGTGGGATATGGGTCAGTCCTGGGTGTGATATTCCGCAGAAGACGCGGCAGACAACTTTCGCGGTTGTCCAAAGAGTGGGAGGATCACGACCCCCGAGGACACTCACGTCACGGAAATAATAATCTATTACCCTAACCGTGGTTGGGACGTAGTGATTTTCAACCAGCTTTGCTATTAATACGGGACTGTCAACTGCGGCACTCGGTCGCGTTACGAGTCGACCTTTCCACCCATGTGCATCCTCGTAATTGGCAAATTAAAGAGGAAATACTTTTTTGCCACTTTATGGGAATTAAAAAATAATAAACTCAGTGGATAAGGACTATAATGAATAGCTTTCAATTCTTTCTTTAACCGAATTCAGAATAAAACTTACATCCTTGGGATTAAGTCAAATTCTACCTAATACCTTAAACGTTCCAAGAAACGTGGAAATTGTACTGAGAAAGCAGCTAATCTCACCCAAATGAAACTTAAATCCAGAAAAGCTTCCTCCAACCCGGAAAACAAACTTAGATCCTGGGAACTCTTCTTAGGGAGTGACTGAAGGAACGCATAGCTTAAAGAGGAAGGGAAATAAGGCCGGGGTGAGGAGCAAGACGATCGGCCGATAAGCGTAGTGATCGATCTTGAGTGATCCCAAGAGACAGGAGTGAGATACGACCTTTGCGAGGTTTTCCGCGAACAAACATACCGAAGTACCAACAACACTGTACGGAGCTGGCCACCTATCTGACTATCTGAGTCAGATACTGCCTCCGATAAGTAGACGAACCTACTTACCATAGAGCATATCTAGTAACTTGTTTACTGTAGCTACACCAACTCTAGAAAAAGGAAGAGGAACTCATGAGGTCGTATAGCCCTGACGTTGAAAGGTTGGCAAATGTAATACGGCATTTAATGTAAGTGCAGATACTGCAGATCGATTTCTATTGAGTCAGAGAATTTGGAATCGTCACTCCTCAAAGACAGTCACAACGACTTCCTCTAGGTTCAACAAACGATAGACAGACGTAACCGTTAGAACGCAACTCAATGACGTGAGTCATTAATTACTTGAAACGTGACTAAATGCCAGCTGGAGACACTAAGCCAAAGATCTTCGTAGATCACGATCATCACGGAATCACAGGACGACGATGAGGACGCTAGCCCTGACTCCCTTGAGCCACTATCACTTTCTCTCAACATCCGATCCTTCTCTTCCTGTATAGTCCTTCACCAGAGCTTTATGAAAACAGGAGACTCCCAAGCGGACTCTTTGTGTATAACATTCCTGATTTATTACTGGTTTCATACTAACGTTCCTCAAGCTGATTTCTTAATCGATAATACACTGAATTTATACTTACATTAGACTCTGCAAAAAATAGAAGTATAAACCCCGGCGACGAGGTCGAAACGAAAGACTATCTCGACATCCTGCGAGTTAAGGTAAAAACAATTATGACACTTAGCGGTGTCGCTTTTACGATAAGGAAGTGGATACAATGTGAAGCTTGAAACAGAGAACGCTCTCAGCATTCAGCAACCATGTTCAGACATTGTTATGCAATTTGATTACTTAAGATAATCGCGTGCTTATCAAAATACACTCATCTGTAGAATTCAACACAAAGCATTTTCTCTTCAAAATTGCAATAGACTTTTAAAAAGGCTCTTGAAATTGTTCATCTTTTATATCAGTTGTAACGCACTATTGTCAACTTCTCTGGCTCAAGGTAGTTATCAGAGAAATGATTGTAAAACGTAATATCAGAATATTTTCTACTCACTGATTTCCGGCTTAAGAATTTTCGATAAATATTGCCTTCAGCACTCACCTGAAACAAAGATACATATTTCTATATTAATTGCAAACATGTAATTATGTATAAATATATTTATATAATTTCTAACTACAACATGTTCAATTGTACATTCTACAATCTACGTAACATAATTCCACTTGTTAGAATATTAAATTGACAGTCTGCAAGGAACATTAAATCCTATATCTGTATGATGTGAAGCAAATCATCACAAAGATAGTGATCACAGATTCTATAAGCTACCTGAAGTTCATCACTTTCTCCCAGAGAATCTGCAACATTCATATACGGAAGAGCAAAGGCCATTTCTTCCTGATTGGCACTCATAATTAAAAAAGCTTATTAAAATAAATCTTGATTGATTTAAGAATAAAATTCCCCAGATAAATCACTTTCCCTTTAAATTGTTTCTTTCCTCAGTCGAAAGAAATATTTAATATTTCCAAGTTATACTTTACACTGCTCTTACGTGAATGAAAGTACAATTTTTCGAGATATTTAGATGTGGAGTGCAAGGTAGTAATAATCGCGTTAGCTCCGCAGGTTGCTGATCGAGAGCTTATAGGAAAGAAACGATCTGTTGAGCACAGACGATTCGCGCATGGTTTATAATCAATTCTTATGAGTATTAACACCACGTGTGGTAAACCGCAGGGTTGTATGTAACACGGTGCATCGACCATTCTACATCGACCATTCTGCATCGACTATTCTGACCACAGGCACGTATGAGTCGCAAATTAAATTCGTAGTTAAGCCGCCTCCGCGACTAGATACGGAAACAGTGGGATACGTACGTTCAGTCTAATCAGCGCGTATCGCGACAAGCGCCACTTTATTCCATGATTTAAAACAATCGCGTATCAAATGAATTCAATAAACTAGAATGTACCCAATTTAAATTTCCGTATATTTATATATTCAGTGGTTGGTACTGAGTCCGATTTGGAGAATATTGACTTCAAAAGAATGATTATTTTCTCAGGCGAAGTTCTTTGAACGTCTGCGAACTTAAACCCGGAAGATCGTTTGCTTAGCTGAGGGCTGTAGCGTTTAATTTAGCGTAAACAAACTCTTCCAGGAACTCGAATGTGCTCCCAACCCTTGGTAAAGCAACAATGCATTTGTATACGGAAAAGCCAAAGCGTCTAAACCGATTTTCTCGCCTCTGAAATTGCACGGTATGTCCATAAGAGTCGGCAAGGCATATTTAACTCAAAGTTCAAAACACTTGATATGCATTTCATTATCCGTACAATTATGTTCCTTGCGATAAATCTACTCAAAAATAAAAAATGCAACAGTAGAGTGAAAGAGCCTTGAGTTCAGGGAGTAATTCCATCTCACTTAACAACCTGATGTGACATACAAATGAAAAAAAGGTAACTTGATTTGGAGTTGACATACACACGCAAAAAAGAAAATGGCTGAATTTACCATTTAAGGGGTCATTCTAGGTTAGGCGCTTGAAAAAAAAGAGTATTTTTATAAATTTTTATAGCCAGTGTCATACTGAATCTAAAAAAATTTGAAATTTTTTTTTCGGATGGTCCGTCTTCGAGATTGCATCAACAGCGCACATGTACATACTTTTTTAGGAGTAACGTTTACCTATCATTTTTATTTTTAAAAAAAGAATAAAATAAATAAAAACACATTTTTTTTGTAATTTATGAGTGCCTTCATTAGCCCAAAAAGTTTTATATCAATGACTATAACATTAACCTCTAGAAAAATTCATAAAAATACCCTTTTTTTTCAAGCGCCTAAACTAGAATGATCCCTTAAAATAGTCAACATGCGCTCTGAACGCATTTTTCCTGGAATTTAGTCAGTTTTACTATTTCAAATTGTAATTTGTCCTCAGAAAATTGTAAACCATGCTATTTTCGTTGCAAAAGTTACAATTTGAAATAGTAAAACTGACTAAATTGCAGGAAAAATGCGTTCAGAGCGCATGTTGACTTTTTTAAATGGTAAATTCAGCCTTCTAAGATCTTCTAAGATCTTCTTCTTGATATGCACCTTGCAGTTATCTTCGAAGATAGCTGAATATCTGGATATTCAATTTGAACATAGGGATAGTTGGTTTTACTATCCCAGATATTCAGGTTGACTATCTTATAGAAGGTTGTCCTATATTTGACCCTCCAGATGATCATATAGAAGCGGTACTGATTCAGTACTAGAAGCGGTACTGGATTAGTACTGTTTCATTAATGGCTCGGTAAGAGGGATGTATCTTGAGTGTTATCTCTCCTGTTTGAGTGCGACGAGCCTCGCATTTCAATTCGCATGAAGACGCATGCCTTTTCTTCCAGCAATCTGGACATAATGCGTTGTCTCCATGCAATTAATCTCCAGGCTGGAGCGCCGAGTGAAATGAAAGCGCGTCGCGTGAGGTCTGGCCATGTCGGAAGAATAATGATAGTTTATTGCCGTGTAGTGTGGGCAGGCCTAAAAGCGAATTACGCGCGATGCATTTGAGGCAATAATAACCGGGATCAGGCGCATGTGTGTGCATTCAACCTGGACCAGCTGGGCAATAGGGAAAATCGAAGTGGTCCTCACCACTTCCTTTTGTATATATAAGTTTATGCATACGACTGGTCTCTAGGAAATCGCCACTTTTATTACGCAACGTGAATCGCAGTTTGCGCTGCATAGGGAAAAACATTCTCAAAACTGTAATTTTGGAGTGACATCAGACTTACGAAATGAAATTGGTTTGACGATAAATGTCGACTTTTTCCTGAGTAAACGCAATCAAGTCCGAAGAGAAAGGTTAAGTGAGTTGATTTCAGTTCAGGAAGTTAGTGATTATTTCTGAGGAAAGAAAGAAACATTCTTCGAAATGTCAGAAAAAATACTCTTTTTTTCGTGCTAACGATGCTTTGTTAACTCTAAAAATCATTGTGTCTTTATGGAATGAGAAAAACATGAAAATTATTTTCATGATGTTTAATAAAAGTGTCGGGATAAAATATGACCTTTCTCTCCAAGCATGATTGCAGACACGGTTTAAGGCCTTTTTTACTATGTTTTTTATGTGTAGTTTGTAGGATTTCAACGCTTTATGTAAAATAATCTCATTGGGAATCAGCATCAGATCCGTTTTGTACATAAGTGTAAATGTAAATAATCTACAACGATAAAACAATGAAACTGGCGAAAAGTGGACATAAATTTTGCGTCTCGTGAAGTACGTGCGGCGTTCATAGCCTATACGCTGATTTTCATGGCCCGTGGGCTTTCACGAGCCTGGGATATTCACCATGGTGCGAACCAAGCTTTATATTGCACGAGCTTGGACCCGGAAACTGTTTGATACCGATATCCCGTATACGATACCTTGTACGTTGACACCTTATTACCCTTGGCCCCCGGCTAGCTGTGACCGTATGCCATAGTCACTCGCCGTGGCTCAGCGAAAGTGCACACAAAGGAACTAACAAAGTAAAGATTGCCATCGTGATACGAAAGTTACTCAAATTAATTCTCTTCTCCAACCTCCTCAAAATATGACTACATAATTTAACAAAAATTATTGTCCTAATTATTGTACCACTGAAATAGGAGTGTTGTCATATTTTTTAAATGGACCAGCGATCATTGTATGAAAAGACTAATCTGTAAGTTATGTTTATCAAAGCAGAAAAATTTCGCAGCAATGTAAACGATGCACGAGAGGAGCGATTTGTGCTGGACTTTCTAGTAGCAGTTTGACTCTCCAATGAAAGATAACTTTATCATGCAAAGACTAGAACGCAAGATAGCGAAAGGTTCTGAGGTACATCGGACTGAATGGTTGTTCAATAACGTGTAGATGAATAGATAGATAAATAGAAACTTTATTGGTGCAGACAATGTAATCTTCCTGAATATCCGATGTGTTCGGATATCACGTGACATTGTAAGCAACGGTAGAAAAGATCTTAAAACTAAAGAATAAAACTGTCCAATTTTTTATGATTTTATATGCCTAACTTTCACCTTTGTGTTAACCCATACACCGACAGATCAAAAGCATTGATCCACTTGAATCTAAATTATTTTCTAAATAGCCAAGACTTCCTCATAAAAACTTCAAATAAAACTGCAGCAGTTGTGTTTGTTCCAAATGTATGTGTATAGAAATTGTGCGTTGTTTGAGAAATGACATGATTATGCTAGCTTCAAGAAGTCTAAATGTAAATAATAAACACCGGTTTACAATATGTAATTATTGTACTGGTTGGAATTCTAAAAAACATGTGCTTTGTTATAAACACGATGATCAGACTTTTAGCAAAAATGTTGTTAATCAATTGAAAGCTGGAAAACGAGAAAGTGAAGAAAAATTTTATCTCCGTTTTGTCTTGATGAGAACCCGGAGCAATAAACGAGTTGGAAAGTACTGAAGCAACGAATAAACGAAAAGTTTCAGACTTCTTTCTCTGTAATAAGACAGCGGCTCTTTTGCTGGTTCCAGAGGTGAAGAGCCGCCAAGCCGAATTACCAAAGAAGGCGGCGGATATAAAGAACAACGAGACATCTAATAAACCCACATTGCCAGGCGTGGTGTCGCATTACCATCACACGCAATTCACTGCCTTTGCCTTCAAAGAGCCGCAATGCGAAGAAGACATAACTGTGAGGACACCGTTACCACTACCCCTTGCCGCAGGTGGGCGTTTTCGCACAAAAAAAACACATGTTCCTCACCCCCTCCTGAGTACCACACACGTGTTTCTTCATATTTTCTTTTCCTTATTTCTTGCGAGGTAGGTGTTATTCAAGTCAAATCCCACCCGACGATTTGATTCGAAATCTCGATTATCGAAAGAGTGCACACTCGTTCTCTGAATCAAATTCCCGTTAGCGAGTCCCTCGGATCGAGACCTCGGAAAGGGTTACACACGATTTCTTGGGATATTTTATGAGATGAGGAAGGATGTCGTATTACTGTGTCCCGTACAAGGTACAGAAACGGGAAGGATTAGGATTTATTTTGAGAAATTTATTACATTGGTTCGATACTGTGAATAAGTGCTCTGCACTAAATTTCCTGACTGTGTTTGTATTTCCGATACATTTATTTTTATAGATCCATAAAACTATCAAGATTTTAAAAATACTTTTTGAGCCTTCAGGGACACAACTAGTGTGACACTTTCAAAAAATCGATTTGTTTTTTGCATTTTTCGGTGGTCTGTACCTCCAAGAAGAACATACTAAATTTCAAGGGCACTAAAATTTCATTTATAACAATGAAATCAGTATTCCGTCTAACTCGAACACAAATCATCCGATCGACTTGAATCATTTTTTATCGTGTTTATTATTTGTTTCTCCGTACCATGAACCTCCAGTTTTTCGATTGGATAAAAAATGTAAATTTGCCATGTAAAAATCTACCAGATTTTCAAGCGTAATTCCGACAATTTTTTTTCAAAACTACGCCAGTTTGTTAGATTTTCTTTTTTTTTCTACAATTGTGGTTCATGGTACGGACAATAACTTCTTGTTTGACAGACTTTTTTGATTTTTTGATTTCAGGGAGTCTAAAGGTCGCAATCACTGCAGCAGTGGGAGAACTTTTTTTTTGGAGACTCGGGAGATGGTGCATAAGTCGCTGAAAATTCAATATTTTCATACAAAAAATTACTTTACTTACTTGAATTATAAACGAATATATTTCAAAATTACAGAACATTCGACGCAATAAAATTGAATAAATTCCGGAAAATCACCTTCTTCTTGGGCAATCACACTAGTTGTGCCCCTTAATTTGGTTATACCTGATAAATTCAGTCAATATACGGTGCTGTTTATACTTTAATAAAGAAAATTTAACTTTAAGATGTGTAATAAGATCCCGAAAAGTAAACTTTACCAAAAAATTGAACTGATTCACGGGGTAGAGAACATCACAGCTGGCAAAGTATAGCCCGGTGCATTCAGTGCAACGAGCCCACCGTCCAGCTTGATTTATCACTCCCGCGCGAACCAGCCTTAATATTCTAGAGGCTCCCAGGGAGCGCGAGAAGGAAAGAGAGTGAGAGTGCCAGGAAGTTGGAGAGACGGAGAAAGAGAATGAAAATAAGCAATGGTTTGTTTGTTAAGCGCGTGAAAGTGAGACCAAAGCTGGAGAAGATTTGCCTTCCCTGACAAATTGGTTCTTACGTTTATGCCCGACAACACTGAAGATTCGCACGATCGACGAGATGCCCTCCAGTCCAGTATAAAAGGACGTTCCTCGTTATGAAAGCAGGAAATATCACTGTTGGTATCACATTATTTAACAAAAAATTAGGCACAAAACTGAAAAAAGAAAACTTCCCTCAAATCGATCCAATAATTAAATCCCCTAACAAGCATGAAAATTTCTGCGAGAATAGCATGTCTGACTATAACGGGTCGTTTCCACTTAAAAATTGAATATTGACTCACGCAAAGCTATTAGCTGTGGCTCTTTAATCAGCCTTTAATAAAATAATTTGAATAATTTGAAATTTAAATCATTCCAAATTAAACAAATTTAAATTGAGTGCATGCTGGAAAATTTGAAAATAGTGAACCACAATTCTTCTCTCAATTATATAGAAAATAAAACGGTGCAAAATCCTGCTATAGCCTAAAGGAACAGTATAATTTGCTTTCTACTTTTTCAGCAACGGAGCAAGGTACAACTAATTCGTGACAATCATATGGGAAGAGAAACTTAACTAAATTAGTGGGATAAATAACGAAACGACGCGTTTCCAAAGAAAATTGATATGTAACCCTTGAGGCAAGCCGTAACTGCGATTTTCTCGCTCAACTAAAAATGTAATCGCAGTCAGTCAATCGAGTGGCTCGTCACTCAACGCATATTTTCACCGGATATCGACAGCCTCTCGATTTGATGAAGGCGGATCTGAACGGGATACCGGCTCGTGCGAGGAAAGAAGGATCGGCTATCTACGCACCTTACGCTTGCGTTTAAGACTTGTGACTTATGGTCCACGTCGCCACGAAGTATTTTAAGTGTGGGGAAGGTGCCGAGCCGTGCCAAGTAAAACCATCATTACCACCAATTACAATAAATCCTATTTGCGCCGTTTCTGCTTATCGTTTTCCGCTAGCGGAGGCGCGGCGTAATCTATGATCTGCTCGCGCGTACTGGGCTGAAAAGAAGTGAGGTGAGAGACTAAAAAAGAGAGAAAAGTCGATGAAAAAGCGAGACAAGAGGATGAAAGAGAAAAAGTCAAGATCGAGAATCAGTGTACATAATCATTTTCCACGGCTACACTTTCACGACTGATGAGCGCGTTTCAGCGGCGATCGCTTGCTGTCGGTGGATTAGATTTACGCCACCTTGAATATACTATACGTGATTCGCCTATGGGTATCGTCGAAGTCACAAACCTCCCAACCACATGCGAGAGACTTATGTACCGCAGAACCAAGCACAGCTTTTGCAATGCCAGCTCGCACTCGACTAATTATTGTTCTATAAATTAACTTTATTACCTTCGATGTAACACTAATTGCAGGACGATAGCCATCGACTGTCGCTTGCAATGCGAGTTATGCTCTGCAGGTTACCTTCACATGTGAAGCTCGAGGGGACAAAAATCGAAAGAATGACGCCGGGGGTCGAAGAAGAAAATATGCTAATTGACTTATTTATGGCGCATTAGCAGAACGTCGTGTGTTATTAACCAAGCAAACTCTCATCGCCGCTCTTATTCTACCCCTTTTCAATTAATCAAGTTGAGTTAATATTTGTGCTTTCGTTCAATCATTTGCTAATTGCCACCATCTACCTCACATTCCCGTGCAGATATTTTTATGGGGTTCTAATGGGGTCCTGGCTAGTTTTCCCTAGTTCCAGCGTGGTCCTGATCTGGAAAACTGGCAAGGACCCCACAAGGCGCATTACGCTCTTATTGGTAAATACCCCACGTATGGAAAACTAGTCAATATTCCATCAATATTCAAAAACTATTCTGGATTAATTATTTGCAATATTTGATTACTTATAACTAGTAAATTTTCTGAAAACAAGAAGCATGTACCAGAAGTGTTGAACGTTCAAATGAATGAAATATTTTTTCCCAATCACATTTTATTTAGAAATATTGTTCCATATAAAAGCAAAAATAGACATTACAAGTTTCTTTCATAGAGAATTATTTTCAATACAAATGAATCAATATTTTTAAACTGTTTCTAGTTTAAAATACAATCAATACAAAAATTCGTTCATTTGAACGTTCAGAACTTTTCAGGCTTAAAAAATCCTATTATAAAAAAGAGGTAATAATTATATCGAAAATAGATATTCTCGAAATCTGAACCCACATTCTCTCTTCACCTATTAGTTGGATTTCGTCTACTCGCCGTCTGTACTTTAAAATCGAGAACAGAGCTGCCAACTGACTTTAAGGGATTTAAAGCAATTTCAATAGACTTCAAGTCATTTTAAAGAAGTTTTAAAGAATTTCAAATGAATTTCAAAAGAACCCCAAAGAATTTAAGGATTTTCAAGAGCTTTTACAAGATTTTAAAGTATTTCAAGGGATTTTTAATGATATTAAAAAAATTGAAAGGATTTTAAAAGAATATAAAAAATTTAAGGGTTTTCAATAAATATCTAAAATAGTTTTTGGATTCTGTAAAATCTGTTAAATCTCTTGAAATCTGCTTAAAACTGTTTAAAGTTCATAGAAATATATCCGTGTTTGTCAACAATATACATATTAAGTTAATTTTTCCATGTATAAATATAATCATCTTTTATATTTTCGTAAATAATTAAGTGTGTAAAATGTTGAGGATTCCCTATTTTTACCCGGTGCTTACTTTTGACGTGGAAAATTCTTTAATACCCTGTTTTATTATCAACGATATCTCAGTTTTATTGCATTATTTTAAAGTGGGAATACCAATGTAAGATTGGTATCAATGAGATATGAGATATTTTTATTGAAAATAGAAATCCCGAACAGGGCCTCTTTAGAACCCCATTTTAATTAGGGCTAAATGAGGCAATTTCTGCACGGGTTTCTACCGTGAAAAATTATGAAGAAAGAAGAAAAATCATCGCTAGGTAAATCTAATTAGGTTCTATTAGAAAGAAACACATGTCCGAAATATAATGTCCTCTCATTAAACAGTAGTCGAAGAAAGTTAGAAGCCTTGTTCTATGTTTCTTGAAGGGATTCTACCTTGTCATGGTTTGCAATGACTAAGAGCAGAATTATGAGCTTATTTGAAAAGTGTTTGTCTATGAAACTTTTGTTGACGACAGTACCTTCTCATCGTTACATGGTAAACACGTGTATTCGACCATAAGCCACACGCAGCACTCCGTAGCAAAGAGGAGGCGTAGTGGCCGTTTTGCGAGCACAGGAACATAAGGTAACGCAAGTGACGTTTAGTCATATATCATAAAGAGAGATAAAAGTTTAACACTCGTTGTTGAAAACCACTGTAATTCAGTCTGAGTAAAATTCTAGGAACCGTTACCACAACTTGCAAAGAATTCATATGATGTTACTACCGATTGCGAGACGTCCCGCCGTTCAGAACCATCTTGAAAGATGTTTTTTTTTTCTCAAATTAACTTTTACACCTACAAGATGAGAGAATCTTGTCACCATAGGCATTTTAACTGCGCAGTTTCTAATACAATGACATTTTCTAATATAATATAATGACATTTTCCTCGATAATAATATAAGCAATGAGATTTATTAAGAATATATTGCACTTTTCTAGATAAAAAAAATTATGCACATCTTCAGTTATCTGGAGGTAAACTTTGCATATCATTGGAGGAGGTTCTCACACTTTTTATGACAGGTCAGACACCCCAAGGTTCGCGAGGAAGATAAAGATAATCTCAGCGGCGACATAGATTAAGTGACTCTGAAAGCAAACCCTTGGTGAGGAGGGTATAATTTTAACTTTAAATCTCTCGACATGACAGCATTACGACCCGGTTTTAAATAGGCGAGTATTCGCAAAAGCGAAACCAAAATTATTCGGTTCAAGATTAACCTTCTGATACTCATCCTTTTCCAACTATCCAAAAGTTATCCTGAACAAATAAAATAAGAAGATTATTGCATAATAGTGTGGAAGAAAAAAGTTAAAAAAAAAGTTAAAAGTTAGCATCAGAATTTTCATTGAAACGCTGTAAAACCTCGAAATTGAACTTGATCATTATCGACCAGAGTAAAAGTAAAAGACGGATTGTAAGCCGAGTGGTAAATTCAATTGTCCTCGCGTACTTGGGGATTCGTATCCAATCCACCGAGCCGCAGTCCATAAGTTGGTGACTCTTAAACCATACAACGTGGTCCAGATAGATCACATGCGATATAATTAATGAGCACGACCTGCAATTCCCATACACACCTCTATCTCGCGGGACCGCCCCAACAAGTACCTCGCTTTACCAACGCCGAGGTCAGCTTGCTAACCTTACCCTAACCCGAGAACAAAATCTAGGCAATGATGGGGACAATGTCGAGAATAGCAAGGCAAACATTTATGTAGGTATCTAGGTGAGAGTTGCTTTTCTAGTTCAAAAAAGTTTTATCCCCTTAAACGAAGTTGAAGCTCTCCATTTCATCCCGTATCTAAAAAATTAGTTTTGTTGAGTTTTCATTGACTTTAAAAAAAGAAAGAATAACTTTTAAATAATAATAATAATAATAATAATAATAATAATAATAATAATAATAATAATGATAATTTTAATAACTTTTTTTTTAAATAACTTTTTATAATGTTACGAATTGCATTTATCTGTATTTCATTTATAAGATTTCAAACGATTCCAAAAGAGTTCTAGAAAAGTCAACGGATTTAAAAATATCTTGCATTCCAGATAGGGCTTGTAGAAATTACCATAAGAGCAAATTTAGTATCATCAACTTTACATTTGCCATAAAAAATATTTTTTCACTAAAACTAGGCCATTTACCTCCGTCTGCATGAAATGGAGGTAAATGGATGAATGAAAAGTTCTGAACGTTCAAATGAACGAATTTTTGTATTGATTGTATTTTAAACTAGAGAAAGTTTTAGATTATTGATTCATTTACATTGAAAATAATTCTGCATGAAAGAAACTAGTAATACCTACTGTTAATTTTAAGTTTGAACAATATTTCTGGATAAAATAGAATTGGGAAAAAATATTACGTTCATTTGAACGTTCAAAACTTCTGGTACATGGTAAATGGCCTAGTTTTACAGAAAAATATTTATTATTGCCAACATAAAGCTGGTGAAACTAAATTGCTCTTATTGTAAAGTATTACTTGGCCTTAATTAAGGTCATGGCAATAGATTTCCTTGTAAAATAACCAAATATTGAACTGAATATTGATTATAGCTTCGTCTGAACCTTTGTGCAATAAAAGAGCAAAAACTTTCAGACAAATAAAGCATCAAAGAGTGAAATCGCAAGAGGAACTCTCCTAGCGATACTGTGAAAAGTTACTCCAGATACAAAGGAACCCACCCTGAAAAAGTTTTCTCAACTCACCCCAAAGTTCAGCACAGTTAGCGGACCTGGGACTTCCCCACTCGCACCTGCTTCCTTGCGATTTTGACTGAGAGTTAAAACTTCGGTTTCAGGCTTGAGAGCACAAAGTTCCTCATCGAACTCAACAGGCGTTCTCGAAACTTCCGGCACTTCTGCTATCAGCGTATCGCTGGAGTCACACTTGTTCAAATTACCGTCCTCAATCGCCAGGATCTCCGGATCCCTCTCAGTTGGAGAAGCCTCGACAAGGTTATCAGGATCTCTCGTCGGGATCTTCTCTTCGCTAGCCACTTGAACGCCAATGTCACTGGCATCTTCGTACAAGGAGCCTTTGCTGCCCTTATCGAAGTCTCCCTTTGATTCATCAACTTTTTTCTGCAAATTCTCTAAATCTTGAATGCACGAGGTCTCGAGAGGGACGGAGGAAATTATTTCTTCAAGGTCATCATCAACTGCGACCTGTTCCGCGGTATCGGCTTTACTGCTAGATCCAGAGGACTCTTCGAGATACCACGAACTACAGTTATCGCGTTTTCTTTCAACGGAATTGTCTTCACTTTTCGAGAGGGCACCTTTGCACTTTTTCAAGTAACTTTTTACCCTTCTGGTCTTGCTTTTTCGAGTCTCGTGACCTCTGGAGATAGTAGACTCAACAACATCGGTTGATTTATCTTCTAAGGACTTTTGTGAACATTTGTCCGAAACTTTTTGTTCTAGATCGGATTTGGGCTTTGGATCTTTGGTGTCTGGACTTTGGGTGGAGGACTCCTCGTAGTCTTTTGCGAGAGTCCAGGTCTCCTCTTTCTCTGATACTCGACGATCTGCCGGAATCACCTGAAACACGAATAGATTTGTAATTAGCCAAGAGTAAATGTGAATAAATTCTATATTCTACAAATTTCAAAATATTATTGTGAAAGAAAAAATGTGTAAATATTATAATTTGTCAGAAAAAATAAAGAGGTTAATAGTATTCTTTCAAAGAAAATAGCTCTCTCTGCGAGCGTTTTTTTCCGTCTGTACTTTTTCATCAATTTCGCAATATCGTTTCTCTCTGCTTACATTCCACTCCTAACGTCATTTCACGGTTAAATAGAGTGCAGTCATGTCCATTCAACAACAAGAATTTGATCCAAGCTTTATCGTCGAAATACGAATTGAAATACGTCTTTTCAATGAAAGGAATTTAATTTTAGCGACGGACTTATTTCAAAAACAAACCTTGCAATTTATAGATTGCTGTCAATATTTGAATGCATTTTCAAAACAAACAACAGTTTGATGTTCTTGCACAAAACCGGCTTCAGGGAAATCGAAAACAGGAAGTGACTTGTCACTCAAATGAAGTGAAAAAAAGAATTATCTAGCCAATACTCGCTCTAACAAGTGTATTTACACTCAGCAGAATGTTAACTCAAGCACCAGGATGTTGTAAAAGGAATATTCATTAACGGTTTTCACTCCACTAATTTTTCAATCGGAAGTTCTATATCACTCTTATCGATAGTTCAAATTGTCGCAAAATTCAATAAACCTTCTATAGAGAAATTATCCACCAAGAAAGGCAGGAGGTGTCTTTTCAAGAAAATTTTCTCAAGAGATCATACAATTTTGAACAGTAGTGTATAATTATATTCTTAGGTATGCAGTGAAGGTGTTTGAGCACGGCACGCGATTGTAATTTTTTCTGAACGGGGTAAAACGAGGAGAAGAGGCTTATGAAGTAGCTCGTTGAACTTTCCCTTTTGCAAGTTGATGGTGGTCGATGGCCCTGGCTATTAGAAGTGGTTTTTGTATCGTGGAGGTGACGGTGAAGGTGGAGAAGGAGACACGCTCGGATTTGAATGAGCTACTCGCTCGAAAGATTAGCCGCATTCGCTCCCACGCCTCTCGGTTATCGCTCCATCGCCTAAGATTCAATCTTGTGGCCGTTCTCTTAAACGATGAAAGTCGTCGGCTAGGCTCTCTGGCTGCTCAGCTCGCCTGCCTGTCGATCCATTCGTTGGAGACAACCCTAATCCTCTCGCGGAGTGCGCCAGCCTCTTAAATACCGTCCGTGGCTCGTTTCCGGCATGAAACAAACGTTTCGAGACGAGCTCGTTTCTCTCAGCTGCCCTATGTACATATGTACATGTGCAATTGTACATTTGCGCAAGGAGTTGTGTAACTAGCGGAGAGTCGCTTGTCCTTTTTTTGTCGTACATTGCGAGGTTCAATTCGCCTCAGTCAAAGTCACACTTGATTGTAAAAAGTGAAACTTGTTTTATATAGCTTACTGTCGATCTCGGCTGAGATTGAATTACTCCTCACAAGTACTTCCTATTGACAGTCTTTTTTATCATTCTTTTTGTTCAATTTTCAATTGTACGTTAATTTCAAACGTACTGATTAAAGTAAGACAGTCGACAAGAAAAAGCTGACTCGACTAATGATAATACGAATATATAGGTATTTAATTAGTCCTGAATGTAAATAAAGAAAATCTAACAGTTCTCTTTTTAAATTTCAAGTATATTGAGACTTTAAGTTCTAAACTGAGAATGTCGTTCAACCAAGCGTGTTGCTCCGGATGACCAGTCGCTTTATTGCAAAGAAACCTAAGTGACTCGAAGATTTATCGACCCCTGATTCGCGCCACCTCGGCACCGAGTGTACTTAGGAATCTAGTAACTCAAGTACTTGACACTTAGTAAGTGCGTGCGAGTAAAGACATGGGGAAAAGAGAAAGATTGACGCGTTCGATATTTCCGCACTTTACTCCGCCAACTTCCCAATCGTCGATATTTATTTCCCTCTACGCAATTTCACAAAACGTGGCGTTAAACTTATGACCTGGAATTTTACGCGGAGGATAAGATTAAGCGGAAGTACTTAAAGAAGTCAGGGACTTTAGCCTAGTCGGTACAACGACAATCAGCTAGAACTAGAGTTAAAAGTTTAACAACATGGATCAACTTAAAAACTTACGACCAATTCATTAATTATGATTACGAGACGTGACACCTCCTACCAAAAGTTTGATCGTAAATCTAGTTGAATTTATTGCTTGATGAATATAGCAGAAGATATGCATCGGCGAAACTGTCCTGAAAGTTTGATGTCATGCGAGTTTCGCGAAATACACCAGCGAATGAAAACCTCCGATAAGACTGGAATTCGTAAGAAATGGGGTCGATCGCATTACGGTGCGGAGGTAGGCAAGAAGGTTAAATGAATTTAACAAGTACCTACAGATAACTTTTGCGACTTCTTGTAGAGCAGGTTAGCCGGGCTCATAAGTATAATATTGCGATGCCTCAGACAGCTCGAGCGTGAAGCCACTTTCGTGAAATTCGAGCCTAAATTTCACCGAAGTAAGTCCATCGAGACGTCGCTCACGAACTCGATCGCGGAAATAAGGTTATGTCGATTATATCGCGCGTGCTCGCGAGATAAGAAACGCAAATAACAATATGTGGCTTGTATAAGTTTTGCGAACTGATTTCAATTCTTCTAGGCCGATGTAAATGAATAGGAGAGAGCGAATTTCCAACTGTGAAGAGATTCTGCGATACAAAGAACTTTTGATGAAATCGATCGAACTCGACTTCCTCTTTTCATGAGTTGCTTAATCTCCTCACAAAGTTCATTCATCTTTGAAATAGATAATCAAATTTTTACCCTTCTTTTTAGACTCTAGAAACCGTTTCTTATTACTCGTATAAAGTATTCAATGTTTTGCCCTTAATGCTCGAACCGGTTCGAACCTTTAATTCCCAGCATGGCGTTTTTCAATTTTTTCCCAATAAAACTGGCAAAGTGCAATAAAAAAGTAAGTTACGAGGTTATCGAGTAAAGTCACATTTAAATACATGAACCTAGTAAACTAGATCGAACTCTTTCATTAAATTATTTCGCTAACTTGAACGACAGGTGATTGCAAAGTACCCGTTGAAAGCGCTTCCTCTCTATAAAGAGATAAACGCCACTTGTTTTCCGCTTCAATCTACCGCCTCTCTATTTTTTGTGCCTGAAACACGCATCGTCCAATCATCTTGGTGAGATTGCATCGGGAGCATAATTTGATGTGTAGTAGACTCTTTGCGTGCTCGGATTACGTTAGGTTAGTGAAATGCAGAGGCTGAGGCAGGCAGCCCAAGGGCAAGGCGAGTCCATACAAAGCGGCAACGCTTTAAAACTGAAAAGGCTTCGGAAGAAGAGTAGTGATGCAGCTACGGAGTCAGAGACTGCTCGACGGCTGAGCTCACGGGGGTGCCACGACCCCCGAGGGTGCGATCGATTCTGCCCCACCCCCGAGTAGACACGAGAAGCGGAGGCACTGGCCTCGCACTTGCTTTACCCCCCACCTAGTTCACTTTGCCAATCTCGCCATACCACGGCTTTCTGCGCTGGCAACCTCCGGGTTCTCTTCAGCTTCCAGTCTCGTCTACTCGATCAACACTATCATTCACTACATTACTATTGTATGTGGTAGACGATGCCTCTCAAATATACGTATATTTTTGCCCTCGAATTTGGCTTCCAACCAATTCGGTTAGTTCTTGATTCAAAGGAATCGAATTATTCCCTTCAAGCATCGAATTCCTAAGACACTAAGGGCATGAGGTATAATTACCATAAGAGCAAATTAAGTTTGGTCAACTTTGCAATAGTATTTTTTGCAAAAATTAGGCAATTTACCTATGACATTCTAGGAGCAAAAAGCATTCTTCAGTATTTAGTTATTAGAGATCCGTTAAGCTAGCATGACCACATTGTAAAAACCAACTCATAGCCGATAGGTAATTTAGGGCTCATTTAGGGCTAATTTAATGCCCAATTGCCGAATTTAATGTTTTTAAGCTACTGTTTTTAAGCGAAAAAAAATCTGTTTTTCATGTGATATTGTTGAACTTATATAGAAAGATAAAAGAAAGGAAAAAAGTTGTTAACTCGTAAAGTTAATTGTTATAAACAAATTAAATTAACAAATAAAATTTAAGATTGGATCTTATTACTTAATTCTATAAGCATATGCACATTTTAGGCGTTTCCAGACAAAAAGAAATCGTTTTTTTCTTCTAGCGTTGTATATTTGGAAATATAATTTTAACCAGATTAGAAGAAAAATTGATCTCTTTTCCCTTAAAAACGCCTTATATATGTGCTTTTGTTCATATGATTTGTTTATAAAATAAGTAGAATTTGATAAATGGCAGCATTTTTTCTATAAAATGTCATTAGCTTTCACTGGTGCTTTCAGCGTGGTATGGCCGTTGTCGCAAATATAACCGGAAAAATTAAATGGTTACTATAAAAAAGTATCCTCTTCCTATAAAACAGCAATTGGGCTGAAGTTTCAGACGTTTACTCAGACACGGAAAAAAGTGCTATGCGGTTGTGACAACCACAGGAATAGTAAAATATGGTACAACTACAATTTGTGGTTGCCACAACCACAACTATTATGTGACAACAACCACAAATTAGTAGTTGTACCATATTTTACTATTTCTGTCATTGGCACAACCATGGAGTTTTTTCCGAGGACGAATTTTTTTTTTCATCAAAGATTATTTCTCATCAGCAATTAAAAATATTATTTGCAAAAACATTTCCTATGCTTTCTGTTGCAATAAACAGATAATTGTAAATAAAACAATTTTTTTTAGTGAAAATTTTTGAAGAAAAACAAAATTTGCCTGAGTAGATGTATGACACTTCAGTCCAATTAAAAAACAGCATTTGAGGCTCGGGATGCAATAAAGCAATAAAGGCACATACAATTTTTTGGTTCGAGCGCAAATGAACCCTAAAAAAGTTATAAAGAAATTTTTTAAAACAACGAAAAGTCATTGCGTTCGAGCTGAAAAACTCTATGTGCCCTTATTGCATCCGGAGCCTCATTTATTTTCTGCCTTCTTGACTTTAAGTGCCTGAAGAATTGAATGATTTTGTTCTGGAAGTCACACTGAAGAGGTGGAAGAAATTCCACCTCGCAATTTACAAGAGAGCAGAAAAATACGAAGAAAATACTGAATGTCCCGAATGCACAAAAGGATTGTCGTTACTATTGGTATTCGTAAAAGCGAGTGTGGGCGTGCATCGTAAAAAAATGTGTTGACAGTGCCATTAAGGCGACGCGGTGGTCATATTTACCGAGATATTTACCAGTCTTGTAAAACCCTGGAATTTGTCAATGTCCTTATCTTCCAAACACCTTCCCGAATTTCAAACTCTTACTTTTTCATTTTTCTTTTGTATTCATGTTTTTTCAAGTTCATTCACCAGTCGAACGCAAAGTGCAAGACAATCAATAAAAACTTTCAATGGCTTTGTGATTGGATATAAATTCGCATTTCTCGGGCTAAAAATTAATTTGTATAATATAGAGGTAATAAACGTTGCAAAAAGTAGGTAAGCTGTATAAATAACCCGTTTCGTGATATAGATATTGATTTTCACTCTCTATGCCGTGCAATGGCTTGTTCAGTCGGCCTAGTTAAAGTTCATACTGACATGAAAATAATTCAGAATGCCATCAGGAAATCAACCCCATGTCTTGAATCACGCAAATCTTTCGCAATCAAAGGTGGTAGGTCTAATGTCAAATCAATTGCAGAAACCATCGTTGAAAATGATTGCTAGACACGCAAGAAATGATAGAAATTAATCTAAACTCTGACGATCATAATTTGAAATGTATAATTTTTTTCAATTAAAGACCCGGGCAGAAATTGCGTCAAATTACATTATAGATATTTTAAAATGTCGAGTAATTTCTTACATATTTTTTTTCCGTTAAAATAAAATATATCTTAAACAATGAATACTCAGCAAAACCGACTCGTGCTAAAAGGATTGAAGAAACATGAGTCTTTTAGCAGGTACGTAAGATTGCAATAGGAGTATCGCGATTATTCAGTAGAGCACACTGATAGGTCGTCTCGTATTGCGGATAAGTACAGAATATTTAGAGAGAGCGTGCTTAGACCGCGAAATGAAGGAGAGACAATCGCCCAAGACCGTGGGAAGGACTTTTTTGTCAGCCCTACATTCTACAGGGTCCTTTCTCTCATCAAAGTGACTCATTGTCAGAATAGCTGATTTAAGATTTATAAATATCTTATTTCGATAATAACATATTTAAATATAAATGCAGAATTGTGCCTTGAAGCAATAAAAGCGCAAGTCAAGTGAAAGTTTTTGAGTATAAGATAAAATTACTCTTCGAATATTTAATAATTATAATTACGAGTCAACTATAAAATAATTTTGTAAATGTAGAATAAATGCAAAATTTCACTCTCACAGACGGGTCAATATTATTCATTAAGATTAGATTCCGATCTAGGGAGACTCGTTTTGTAACGATTTGTGGGATCCAAGTCTCTAAACATGGCATTTTATCGTTAGTTACTTGCCTACCGGATTTCGCTTCGATACATTATTATTATTAATGACCTATTAACCCTGCCAGTGAAGCAGTTTACTACAATAAAATATGGAAGAGTGAGTACTCATATGTACTTAAGCTCATAAAACCATAATCAAGTATATATTCTAATATTCTAATATATTCCAATAAAATCGATCATCAAACTCATTTTACACACTGCAAAATGTAGTAGTAACTTTTCCCGATATGTATTATTGTGAATATGAAATTTTATAGTGTGGGATAATCGAAAGTAACATATAGTTACTTTGATACGTCAATACGATAATATGATTACCATACAAAAACAAGTATGATAAGAAAACTTAAGAAGTTTATGAGTTTTTGATTCAACCTCATTGCCTTTAAAAAAAACTGCATGGTTGCGATTATACAAGATTGAAAATTGGTATCGTTCCATCGCTCTACATTCGCTTTCTCCGTCGTTTTCTGTAACACGAAACGAACAAGAAACCGACAAGAACGGCCTTAACGACATCGCTGTAGTCTTAACTAATAACCGAATTACCATAGATGGTATACATAGGATCGAGCTTTCGAAATGGATCCGTTATTTGTATGCATGCACGTTGCAACCAAGTTCGTCTTTCTCGCTTTTGCGCTGTTCTTTCTCGTGAACTGTATCCTTCGATTTCCAATTAAACGTATCAGTTTAGACTTTAGAAGTTAGGTAATGCGGCGCTATCGACCTTACAGTTGTCAGTGTATATTCAAAATGAACTTTTTGAGCATATGTGGCAGAAATTTCTCCAATATTTTTTTTCAGAACCAAGCCAACGAAAGAGTAATCATTTATAAGTGTTGTAAACTTTTGATCATAATGTATATTGTCATTAGAGTCCCAATGTATTCATAATCATTATTATAATAGTAATAATTTGATTTTAATCGTTTCAGTGCAGTTTATAAATATTGAATTAGCATTGAAACGACCTTAATTTTTAATAGTTTCAAACTAATTACCATTAAAATGATAATTTTTAATTAGACACTCTATAAAACCACCATTAACTTTCTAGTTATTTCATTGCCTCGTCACATCCTACAATAATCAAGTTTCCCGTACTATTTAATATGCAACAAGTTATTATCAGTTACTTTCTCACTTCACTTATAATATGTATTTTCTAAGCGGTTTTTTTAACTGTTTAAAAGAAGCTTACGGGATTTTCTAAGTAGATTTTCCTCGTTAGGACGATTTTACAATTTTTCTGCTTAAACTCTAAACGATACTAAATAGAAAGCAATCATCTTTCCTGGATAACGATTCTACCAGAGTACCCTTTTTAGGAATATGCGAATGATATATGTATATATGCAAAGCGTTTAGTAAAATGATGATACCTTCTTCCGGCGCAGCAACTTCCAGTCAAAGTGACTCATTCTGTTTAGATCGTCAACCT
Organism: Synergus magnus; assembly: GCA_032275165.1. NCBI lineage: Eukaryota > Metazoa > Arthropoda > Insecta > Hymenoptera > Cynipidae > Synergus > Synergus magnus. The sequence goes on from JAUESH010000041.1 coordinate 787,250, forward strand.
TTCTTTCTTCCCTCTCACACCTTCTTTTCACCTGCGATCTTCTTTCTCTTTCTTTCTCTTTTCATACGAGGGAGATTTCGACGAAATAAAAAAAAGAGAATCGAGTTAACCCTTCGGTCAATTTATTCCCCTGTGACTTAACTGCTCGCTTCATTTCCTCTCGTTTGTGTACGTCACAAGTGGTCGGCTCGAAGTGTGGGACACTGTCCACATTAAAAAATCAACATTATCATGACACGATACATCTGCGCGACCCTTGCTTAAAACCTCATTGTTCTCCATGTTCGACTACGGGATGTAAAACTCAGGTTCATTTGCGAAACACGAAAAAAAATAAAAACACGCACAATCTTCTACGGTCAATACATTACTTTTTGTGTTTCAATCACTTCCAGTACTTCTTTCGACTCGTATTAAGCAGCTCTCAAAGTACAATCCATATTCAATCGCAGCACAAAGATTGATTAAAAATATTTCTTTTTGTGACTTTGCTAAACTGAAATCGAAGAGTGCGAGAGGCAATTATTTCATGAAGCTGGTGTTTAATTAAGGTATCAAAATTAATGAGAAAAAGGGTTGTTGATGAAAAATGAATAATACATAAAATGCTCTACAAATATAAAAAAAACTTAAATTGCAAAAAGAATTGCTTTCAAAATAATATGCAACATAATCAATGTTTGTGGGCGGTTAAAATAAGATGAATACCTCCCCTTCAGAGACATTTCACTAACATCCCAATGACTCTACATCTTTCCACACCGTTTATCAAAAATAATTCGGTTTTGAACGAACGATACATTTTAGCAAGTCACATTTCGAAAGGGAACGAGATTGGAAATGAAAAGCAACATTTCTGGGTATCGACCGTGACCTCTCCGTAGCATACGTATCACAGAATCCTGCACCGCCATAGAAGCGTGGGCTTCGAAATATCGAGTCTTTAACCGGAACCACCCTAAAGAAATTCCAAGCTTTTCGACTCAGAAATAGACGATCTGGTGAGGTCGTAAACGTCAGTCGTTATCCAATTTCCATGTCACTCGACACTCGCGTGACGTCCGTCAGAAAATCATATTCTTCGAGCAGCTTCTGACAGATATGCAATCACTTTCACGAGAAAGAAAACAAGAGTTCGAATACCGGCTATGCGCGCTATCGACTGACCCCGTTCAAAGCTATGACACTGGATACATGCATCAAAGTATGCAGGCACCGATGAACGACTCGTCAATGACCGGAAAGTTTAAGCAAAACATGTCTACATATAGCCGTTTTTTTAAAGTGCCATTGACGAGTGCGTTTACGAGGGTGTAGGGCGGCGTACTGTCCAAATATCGGAGAAGACGAAGCGCCGTTCGGGGGTGGTGGGTGGAAAAGCGAGAGGGAGTGAGAGAGAAAGAGAAAAGCTGGCGCAAGAAGCACGAGCATGCGTATGATCAATGCAACCTTTGCAGACGGCGTTTTCAAAAGTACTGCTGCTGTACCAAATTTTCATGTACCAGAAGTTTTGAACGTTCAAATGAGCGAAATATTTTTTCCCAATTCTATTTTATCCA
>JAUESH010000041.1:788908-804021 GCA_032275165.1 Synergus magnus
AATATTTTAAAACTGTTTCTAGTTTGAAATACAATCAATACAAAAATTCGTTCATTTGAACGTTCAAAACTTTTCAGGCACAACTTTTCCTATTAAAAATTATTACAAGCATTAACAGATACTTATTATTATTTTTAAAAAAATTGAATATTTTTACTATAAATATTCTGATATTTCATGTTAATATTAATTGAATGAAATGTAAAAATTGATATCACGATCAATTATGAATTTTCCCCTTGAATACACATTTTAAACATACATGTAGTCTGATAGCCAATCAACAACCTGGAAAATTAGCGCACACCTGTTTTTCCTTTATATCTGTAAGTGAATACAAATCTCAGATTTTCAAACAACCGATGCATCGACAGCTGGCTCAAGTACACAAGTGTACATACCATTTCCATACCAAATGAAAACGGGCTCTGTTTATTAAATTCACATAAATCCTGGGGCAACTACCCTGAAAAGGGTCCTGTGCATTAGAGTATGTTTATTACAGTAGGATTACGATTTAACGTCACAAATCTGGGGTGTGCATTATATTAATCTTCTGGTTTTCGCACCTCCTATCATTAAATATTTATCATATTCCTACTGTTTCAAATTATTTTCAATTTAAATATATCTATTTAGAAAAATTTCAAGAATTTCAAATAAAAATTGTTTAATAACAATTGTTTTAAATAACAATTGTTAAATATAAAATTAAAATAAAATAAACGTTAGCTTTTTTTAAAGCTTTATTTTTAAAATAATTTGGCACATCTAAAAATTATTCCTTATAGTAAACAAATAACCCCTAATTTTTTTCGGAATTTTAAAAAAAGATTTACACGTTGCTCAAGGTCATTTTCATTTAAAAAATTGTATTCCACATTCTTTATTTTTATCATTATACTACACCCTAAGTTTATATATTTAGTCAAAAAAGTCTTTCAAATAGTTTGAAAATAATTTTTGCTAGATAAAATCAACATTTTTTAAAGATGACCTTCAATTATTATTTTAAAAAATCTAAGTTCAATATTTTTCTAACAAAAAAAAAAAAAAAAAAAAAAACAATCGATGTGCATGGCAGGACGAGATCAGAAATAAGTGGAGTCAATTTAATCAGAAACACACATGTTAAACAGAATTGACCTTGAGATAGAGATGTTCGATTCTGATTCGATTCTTTGAAGATCGATCTTTTAAATCGATTTCACTAAGTTGATTGGAAGAAAAAGTAGAACTGGATTCTTAGTCAGACTCACTCAAGATCAAGTGGTCCATATTTTTAGTTTTTTCTTGCTTTCTTAATTTCAAGTTTTTAACTGTTCTTTCCTTTTTCACCATAATACCAAAAATTTAATAACTAATTGGTTAATTACTGAAAGTGAACAATTGATGTCCTAAATTAACTTTTTGTATGCGTCACTAAAAGATTGATCTTTAGAAGATTGATTCTTTCCAAGTTGATCTTTTGAAGAATTGATTCTCGTTTATTTGAACTTGGATCAGCTAAAGAATCGATTCTTTCCAAAGAATCGAACATCCCTACCTTGAGTACCTCTAAATATTTGTTATAAATTCTAAGAAAACTCAGGGGCTATTTTGTCACCACAAGAAATAATTTGCACGGGTGCGAAATTAATTAAAAAAATAAACACCCGGTTTAAATATTAAATTTTTTTTTAAATTATAAAATTCAAAATTAGTTACATTAATGAACTATTTTGCTAAATGTCTTTCGCCACATGCGGAACTATTTTTATATGAACAAAGCATGAGATAAACTCGAGGATAAACTAAACTTTTATCATTGTTAACTTCTGAGGATAGTTAATTGAAAAAATGAACAGCTTTTAATTTTACTCTCTGCAAAGGAAACATCTCGGTCGGAAAGTCTAATTCATTTGGTTTTATTGTAATAAACAAGAACTGCGGTTTGCTTTGAAGCGCACGCGAGAACTAACATATAACCTCGTTAGTCAGGGGGGGTTTCGTGTCAAACGCCTGGATCCATCCCGGACAAACCTGGTTAATTGGTTTATTTCATTAGAGAGTATTCGAACGAGAGACGTCAAACTTTTTCCATTTCAAAAGTCTCTCCCCCGCCCTTAAGAAAAAGCTTAAAATGACCGAACCTTCCTTCGCGTGCCATTGCATAATAAAAAGTGTATTCAACCGCTGAGGAATTTAAGTCTCGTATAATTTCGCGACTCATCGTCGATCGCAAATCGTAACTAATTGAATGGGTCTTTACATTGCAGTTAATTCGCTTCGTCATAATTGTCTTATGTAAGACATACAATGCATTGATCGAAATGAATTTTTCATTTTATTTTAATTAAGGATATATATTATGGTAAATTTTGTTCCTCTATCTATTAGAACGTCTAGATTTAATCAACGTTTCAAGATATTTGTCCTTATTTTGCCAAGATGCGCACTGTCTGATAATGCAAATATACGTATAAGCTACATTCATTCATATTTCGCATGATTCAAAAATGTTCTTGGTCTAATATACATACTAATATGACAGCTATTTCAGTGACATACATTTTCAAATTGAATTACAGAGCAACGGAATTGGTAACGATGTAACTACTGCATCAACAAAGACATTACTTCCCGTAAGTAAGAGAAATATGGAAAGCATTTCCTTTTATGCACCTTGGAAATGAGTTCATCATATGTATGCGGAAAATTAACAGGGACTTGTTCTTAATATTTTTGGTACCAAATATAAACTCTGAGAATGAAACCACTTTCTTTATAATCGATCAATCAAGAAGAACTGACTGAAAACTGCTTCTTAACAAGATAATTTCACACTTCAGTGAACGATTGCATGTGATTTTAAATGATTGATAACTTCCTACAATAAAAATGTTTGGTTGATTCAACCAAAGTTTGTTTGAAGACACTCTTTTGTCACTTATGCAAAAAAGCGAATAAGAACAACGGCTTTAGTGCTGGTAGTGCCATCTATTGGCAGGGGCTTAAACTCTCTTCTTAGGAACTTTTACCATCCAGGTCGACGAGCCAAGTTTCGCATCACTATATTTCTATACTACTGCAAATTGAGTACATATGTGATTCGATCCCACCTCAGAGTCACCCCTGTTTGTTTCGCAGGATAGGACGCGTGACGTCGCGAAGAAAAGGAAAGTGGCCTTCGTGCAAGAGAATGTTCGCTCGCATTGTCATCTCGTGACATTAGGACTTTTTTTGTCTAAATATACATTCTTAGAGTCAATCGTGTTATTTGCTAGTTTGTCTCTCAATGAAAAAAAAATTTCAATTGGACAGCATGTCACTTTTACTTTCTAAAAAGAGTTCCTAGAAATCTTTTATCAATTCCATAAATTGCTTTATTGTCATCATTACGCAAAAGCAAAGAAATCCGTTTCAAACTTGAAGGCTTTGTATTTTTTTTTAAATTTCTTTAGAATATTTCGCGTATGAATTTAAAAGAAAAACCATATCCTCAACTTTCTTTTCGCTGATCCGTTCGCTCTCATTTTAAAAAATTTTTTTAAAATTTTTCCCTTACGACTGTAAAGCCACTCATCTACAAAGATCATCGTTAGAAAGACTGATTGCAGTCTATAGAATCCTACTTGTATTGCCTTCTTTAACTACGCTTTACTCCAAGGAGTTATCAGAATCATCTAGAGAGCCTTTCGAATTAACACCACCATAATTACGAATCTAATTAGACTCTCTGCAGGCTTGTTGTGCATTCGGCCATTAGACTCGTGTCTAGAAGCAATTCGACACATTTTCCAAGTCCGACAATTCACATAAGTGTGATTTATAAAAAACATCATTGCTACATATGAATAAAGTATATCCACAAGATTTTGTTGATTATACAAAAAACATTTGCAATATAAAATATTTGTAGAAGTTTCCTAGTTTCAATGAAAAAACTTAGCTAGATCAGCAAAACGTTTAATTAAATAACCACCCCCCTTATCTAAAAGAGAAATCGAAAATCTAAAGCGATAGTGTGTAATTTTGTCACGATATCCGAGACGATAACGAAGCAAGTGCTTTGAGAAATTTAATTCGGTAAATAGTATACTCCACAGGAGGTGAACAATCGACCTTAGAAGACATGGAAGAACAACGGTCCTCATGGATCGTGTCTGCCTATCTTCTCAGAATAAAAGTGGTTCCTCGTATCCAGCCAATTAATGTCGACTAACTAATAATACGTGGATACGTGGGCGTATAATTGTTCCATGGTTTAAATAGGACAAAAGTGCTCTGAAACTGTATGCGTATTACAGTGTAAACCGTGGGTATCAATTTCCTATGTAAATACTATGTAAGATAAGCAGATCATAATGGATAGTTTGTCCCAGGCTGAGATATCAGGATAGACACCGAACTGTTTCACCGAGAGATTATCCGTTTCGTATACGATTGCACTAATTGTTGATTGTGCAACAACCGGAAGAAGATCCGAGCTTGCCGAAGCATTACAGAATGATTTTCTTGCAAAACTGTTGCAAATTAAAATTTTTCACAAAGTTTCACATATTCCTACAAAATTTCTTGTTACTCAACCGGCTCAAGGTCTAAATTTCAAGCGCACGTACACTCTTAATTGCACCATTTGCAAGTGTGTAACAATTATCTTCAATTATGTTAGTTAAATTTTAAAATGGTTGGTTATCACAAATTTCTTTCGGTATGCTGTTTTAAAAGCATTTTATCTAAACAGACTTTCATGGGTAATCTAGGAATCGAATGAAAATAAGAAGCTTTTGAAAAAACCAAGTGCTGTAATTAAATGTAACAGAAGTTATGAACATTCAAATGAACAAAATATTTTTTCCCAATTATATTTTATCCAGAAATATTGTTCCAACTAATAATAACAATACACATTACTCTCTTAATCTGAATCAGTGGAATTTCACTGATTCTCAGCTATAAGTATATCACTGATTCTCAGCTGTAAGTATACCACTGATTCAATTAGTGTATATACGCTGATGAATCAGCGGAATTTCGCTGACAGAGGGCGTGATATTCACTGATTCATCAGCGCAAATACGCTGATTAAATCAGTGGTATACTTATAGCTGAGAATCAGTGAAATTCCACTGATTCAGATTAAGAGAGTACAAGTTTCTTTCATACAGAATTATTATATTTTTAATGAAAATGTATCAATATTTTAAAACTGTTTCTATTTTAAAATACAATTAACACAAAAATTCGTTCATTTGAACGTTCAGAACTTTTCAGTCATGTAATTAGGCGGTCCAGTCGTTTATCAGTGATTAAATAGTTACCATAAAACAGTGCGGCTTGAGTACAGAGACAGCCAACTAAGGAGCGAAGTGTTTCAATTTATTGCCCCGTATAGTGTAGGGATCTTTAAGTTGCAGTTGGAAGGTTACTCGTGTGAACAGCGACTTTAATAACATAATAAACAAAGATAACGCATCTACTTTGCTAAATCGTTTTATTGCTTCTAAACACTAAATATTCTTCTCAAAGAAAGCAACTTTGTCTTTCTAATTCTCAATGCATCTAATTTATTCGACTTATTCCTGTAAAAGAAGAACCAGAACATTTTTGAAATCTAAATTTTTTTTTAAATTTCTAAAACTTTACGTCGTCAATTATACCATGGTACTATTATTACAGAACTATGCGTCGAATGAAATATCTAACAACATAATACGTAATCTCATTATGTAATTTTCCGAGTGTAGAATATGTATCTCATAATGTGGGCAATCTTTGGCAACAAAATTATGCTGCAACGAAAAGGAACATATAATTTCCTTAATATGCATGAAATCATAATGGAAACGTGAACCTTAAAACTCAAGCATTTTACACCATAATTATTTTATAATTGTTGATCAGTTAAATAACTTGAACTTTTTGGCGTTAAAAACAGGACAATATTTCAAGTATTCAACCTTTAACTGAACTACTTAGAAATTTAAAGCATTTAAAACGGATTTTTTAGCCTCGAAAACGCACAGAAAATTTAGCAGAACTATGCCCTAAATAACATGGATAAACGGCAAAACAAACTTAGAGAAACACAGGAAATGTCTCACGCCTTTCCTTCGTGACAGGACGCATTTGGTGAAAAGAATTGAAATCAATCAACGTCTACCGACCCGTGCGTGCAGCATTATTGTCGTATGCAAATTCGGCGCGACGTTCACATCCATAAATTACCGTTTTATCGAGTAGACAAAAGACATGCCATAAAGAAAAAAAAACATATAAACCATAGGGGAAAAAGCTTTTTAATTTTACGAAAATGTTACTCTCCAAATATTTTTTACGTTTACCTTCACAAAGTCTACTTTGTTATCAAATATTTGTAGAAAATAAAATATACATATACTTAATTTTTCATGTTGATTGTGATGTGATTTATCAAAACAGTCATCACATTCTCTAAAAAGTTTATTAGAGCAAGACTCATTTTCCATTCATAACGTGAGAGTTTTGTCATAACTAGTAGCTTTTCGTTTTTAACATCCACAAGAATACAAAGTGACTATAAAAAAAGATTTATCGAAAGAGTCTTCCTGCAGCGAACAACAGTTTTGACTCCTGAAACCGAAACTACCGGAAGCACAAAGCAATCAAAATTCAATGAGTCGTTTGGTTCCACCGTTTCCCAAGGTTAAATAAATTAAACTTCTTCCCCGAAAGTATAGTAAATCCCTATTTCCTGCATGTCAACCCGTTTTAATCATCTTATCTACTAATTTCTACTGTAATTCTTTAGCACTCAGTTTTAAATCATCAAATTGAACAAAACAAAGTTTTCTAAGTTTCTCTAGATCAAGAAAACTCATATATTTAAGAAGCATCCTGACAATAATGATTAAAAAATTCAACGATCCACAGGTGGGAATTTCATGGACTTCAAACACCTACTTTCACTCAGAATTGCCTCTCCTTCTTCAAGGAATTCATCTTCGGACTTGACACGATATCGCATAACGTCACAATAAAAATGTTTAACGGAGTCAACGAAGCGCAAGTTATCGCGTAGGTGGAAGGAACAAAAACAGAAAAATAAAAATTCTGAAGATGAAGATTGGAGTCTAATGAGATTCTTTTTTATACGAATATTTTTACGGGCAACGACCATTGCAATTTCTTCAGGGCCGACACAAATGCATCTTATTAATTAGAGGCGAAAGTTTGGTGAAATTGTGCGCATTCAGAAGTCTATTGTATTACGCACGTTGTAGTGCATTCGTAGACAAGGATCTGCAGATGCTTTAACTTCAATTACCTCCGCAGAAGCCAAGTAGACGAGCATATGACTACCTAACTGGTTTAAATAACTGAGATTCCTATTCTTATTAGGAAGTCGCATTTATACGGGCTGTAATCTCTTCTTTTATATGTGGTTATTTCCTCAAAAACAACAAGAGAAATCTAGATAATATTCATGAAAATATTAGGGTAGACTAGCTCAAAAATGATCCGTTTTTATGAAAACAAACAACCTAAATTCTAAGTTAGCCCGTATAATTAATTTTCGACGTTATCATTTTCAGAGCTGAATTAAGTCAAATCGAAACCCAGAACAGATAAATTTTTCGATACTCTGCTTCTCATCCGAAAAAAAGTATTCCAAATAATTAAAGCGAAGTCAAAGGAATTTAAATGGATTCAAAAGATGAGGCTGATGTTTGCAACGTTTATGATAAACGAAAATTATTTTTTTCTAAAACATACAAGATCGAAAGTTTTCTTATGGAAAGTAGTTCTATACAACCCAATAAATGACCCACCGAAGTTTCAACCTCCTCGCGGATTTGGAACTTACCCTAAATCATCGGTTAAAATAAAAAAATTCACCAAAATTATTCTAATTCGTTGGGTCAAAATTCTATTGCTGATAATAGGTCATTTCAATACTAAAAGACATCCCAAAAAATTTCATCCCTCCAGCTTATTTGGAACTCACCCCCATGTCATCCCTTAAACCACAAAGTTTTTTTGTGGATATGGGGTGAGTTCCAAATGAGCTGGAGGGATGAAATTTCTTTGGGTGCCTTTTAACATTGAGAAGTCAGTAATAAAATTTTGACCCCATAAATTAGGGAATTTTTAGTGGATTTTTTCGGACTAAGGGATGATATGGGGTGAGTGGGTCATTTTTTGGATTGTAGACAACTACTTTGCACCAGAAAATTGTGGATCTTGTAAAATTTAAAAACAAGAAAAATGTTTCATTTTCGTTTATCGTAAACGTTGCAAACTTCAGTCTCATTTCAAAAGAATGAAAATTTCAAATAGATTTGAAAAGAGTTAAAGATAAATTTAAAATTAGAAACGTAACAATTTATGTTGACATTAAGTTATGATTAAAAAGGTTTTTAATTAATGTGCCAGAATTTTGAAAGTTCAAATGAAATGAATCCATATTTCATCACTGTTTCTAGTTTAAAATATAATCAATACAAAAATTCATTCATTTGAACGTTCAGATCTCAGATCACATTTTAATTATAGAGAGAGAATGTAATAATCAATGCAGAAATGATTAAAAATAAACAAACACAAGGAGTTATGAATTGCTTCAGAAGTTCCACGCTACATCTATCGTTTAATCACTAAGATACCGTAATTTTCTAATAAAAAAATTTCAGAAATTCTTATAGGAAATTGTCATCCAATATATTTATAGATGATAGAAAAGTGGATTCTAATCTATATCAGTCTATGTATTAAGGGTTAGTGGTCGTTTGAGTAATCGAATTTCCAACGACCCTGAAGTTAGAAGCAATTAGCGAACGATTCATCAATCCGTCCGCCCACCATATCATCTATAGCTGCGAAACGCACCTCATCGATCAGCGATAGACTCAAATTCAGCAAGCTAAATCGACGTCGATTGTCTCATATGTCCTCAAGGACGTGATGAAACTGATGATAGCCGACAGTCACTTAAGTATGGATGCATTCAAATATTATTGCACGAATTGCACATACGGACAGTGGAGTCTTTGTTTTATAATTGGAGGAACAGGTATGTATCGCACGTGCATTTGCAGACGACGACTTTGCTTTTTATATTCTATTCACTCGCATTGAGTTTGCACACATATTATTTAAGATACTGATACGAACGTCCTTGGTATAATACAATGATATACAATAAATAATATTTTTCATTAAAAATAGTAAAACTATTTATTTAATCCCTTACTTATTCCTTTTACTAGTAAGGAATAATATTTCAAACAAAAATTATTTCAAAAAATTTGAAGCTGCCACTGTTTGAAAATTGTCTACGTATATTAAATTGTAAATCATCCAAAACATGTGATTCCCTGTTGTTTATTATTATTTAAGACCATATCCCTAATAAATGTCGACCGTGTTATTTTGCGAATTAATTCCAGGAATTAATTTCCCTTAACTATCTACTAATTAAACATAATATTGCATTAATGACCCTACTGCTTCGCACTCTACAAGATTGCAACCATGATAGAAAAATACATTATTGATTGCCTTCTACATTTATCCTCACGCGCCGTTCATTGATAGGACGTTGCACTTGGATGACGCCATCCAGGTAAAGTATGCAGGAAGTTAAGGCTCCGCGTAATGGAAGTCGAGAAGTATTTATCACTACAGAAGGTAGACTGTGCTCCAGGAGTCCAGCTATGGCTGCACAATGCGATAGCATATAGAGAGCGAGAGCCATGGTTCGAGCATGGAACGAGACGCGATGTGGCGCAGGTAGATTTATGGGGGTGGAGGGGATTCTATGTTTGTGTCGCAGGTCAGCCATGGTTCACGGTCACGGGGACCAACCGACCGCCGGTCTGACCAGACCACCGCAAGCTAAATTACACCCTCTCTCTGGAGGCACCACATTAAATTTATTAAGATGAGAGAAAATTCATTCCTCAGTTTGTTTAATCCAACTTCCATTGTACAATATTCTTCTATTATTTTATGTATTTCTATTAAATCTATCATATCAGTGCAGCTCCCCTCCCTACTTCGGAAAAAATCCCTTTTTTAAATCTTCAAATTTATTATTCCTAGGTCTTTAACCTGAAAGGCGAGAATTATAAATGTTTTATTTTGAATTTCAGTTGCGGAGCTTGGTTATGAAGATGAATGTTCTTGGGGCCAAGAATTTTGATCCTTAAGATCAATTTGAAGATATTTCGCATTGGAAAAAATGAGGCGTTTAAGAGAAGGGTGAAACTGCTCTTCTGCTGTCTTGCAATTATCCAATTACCGCGTTCGCATTAGCTTTGGTTGCAGTCTAATAATTGCACTGTAGCCGCGGATGCACCAGAAACCATTGACCTTCAACTGAACACCTATACCTGTCTCAGAATATACTGGACCACATGTGTGGTCTAGAAAAATTATTGCCCAAGACGTACTCAAGTCTCAACAGTACAACCGCAAAAAGAACTTGACGTTTTTACAGTGGATTTTTACGACAAAATGTCAGGTTTGAGTGAGCAGAGACTAAACAACATTTTTAAAGCCGCAACTTTAGTACCTAACTTCAAAGCAAAAGCTTAATTATTTAATTTTAGGTGTTTGAGGTACGTAAAAATCACGAGTTAAGTTCACTTTTGAAAATTCAGCGTGAAAACGGCTTCAAGTCGAAAACCTTGCTGTTTTTTATTGGTTATATTAAAACGATTTAACTAACCTACTTTTTAACATCAGATTATATCTTATAATTTGTATAGAAACCGAATTTGTTAATTGCGGTCGTAATTAAAAAGAATGTATTTATATCAGAAGTCAAATATGGACAAGAAATGTCAGAATTCTTCGGGAACTTTCTTAGAGTTCAGAAATCGAATGATTTATGATGTGCTGTGAAGTTGCAAATCACTCTCACCCCATTTTCGCGGTTTTTGGATAAGATAGTTTAGTATCGATTATTCCGCTGTTAACTTCAAATTTGCGTGGCATCCACATACTTTTATTCAGATTCCGTGAAAAATTGAGAATCTATAAATACTTTTTCTGAAAATATATTACAAGATTAAAAAATATTTCAACGATGATTTATTCAAATGAAACGAATATTCATTTTGAATGCAACGATCCTATTATAGACTATAGAACTTGGAACAATAAAAAATCTCAACAATCATCTTTATAATGTTCACATTTTGTTTTATGCAACCTGTACCTAAAAGATAATAATTTTCAAATTGTTATCTCCGAATAAAGAAGAAGCTAAACTTAAAAAAGGGAGGACTATGGAAAAAGGGAAGAAGAGGAGAACAATGGCTCTCAAGTTCAAGCTCTGCCTCGTAAAAGGGGATACATAACCACTAATCACTGCACAGAGCTTCCCTCCGATCGAAAAAAAACTGTAGGGAAACCAGAAGTATCAGATTTCCCAGAAAAAGTTCCTGATCACAAAATTATAAACTAAAAAGAAAAACTTACCGGCAAGTTTCTTATTCCCAGCCGCACTTTGGAGTACTTTTTCATCAAAACGCGCCAAAGCACGTAAGCCATGATGACGATGATAATCCCGATGATCGTTGTAAGATCGTCACCTTGAATCCTCCTGTCAAAGCGCCTCTTTCAAGCCGACATCACGATTCACGCGTCACAACATCCGACATAGATCAGTCCTGACTGCTGACAACTATCGTATTTCTCCTCCACTCGTACCATAATTTTCCTTTGACTTTAGATTCGATTTTCAATGATTCCAGTCATTTCTCTTCGTTCCCTCGTCGCTATTCACTCTTTTCACTCCCGATGGTCTTTTTTATCCTCGTCCGTTACTAACTCCCGAATTAGCTTAAAATCGACCGCTCGTAACGTAGATCACTTTTCGGGATCAAGTTCTCCAAATATTTTCTCAAAATGTTTTTTTCACCAGCACATAGTTCGCGAAAAAAAAACACTGCACTACTCACAAACGCCCGGAATTCCTTCGCCAAAATACCGCGCGAATTGGCGAAGGACGAGTGGCGGAAAAACTTTCTACAAGTACCCGGTGACCCGTATAGGTTATGATCGCAAGGTCACTATCGCTATCGATGACATCTATCGTCTCATCGTCCTCTAAATTACGATTACATATCCGCCGCTAGCGACAAACGACCTCGTAATTCGTTCCGTCGTTTTCGCACATCCGATACGAGTTTCGTTACGTAAATAACTACATATGATTATACTCAACTCCATTTCGTAGAAAAGAGTTTAGAGATACAAAGTCACTACACTTATTCACTACTAAAAGACACTGCACTTGTACTAAACAATCGTTCAAGTCTCCGAGACTCTTCTTCATTCTTTGAAGGATCTAAACAGTCAACAAACTTCCTCTTTAAAGAGTGACGGCCGAAATTGGACTAACAGTTCGACAAGTTTTCTAACAATAAATTGTTAGGGGTCGAAGTGGAGGGGGAACCAAAACAAATATGGCGGCTTCAGCTGATTCCTTTTGCAACTTACGGTTTTAAAGTTTTTTTTTTGTTTATTTAAACTGATTTCCTTTCGAGTGCTAATATCCAAAGAGTTGATAAAACCTTGAGTGCTTCAACACACTCGAGAGGATAAACGGCACTCTACCTTGCGTAATAATCGCATTTACGAGACTGAAATCATGAACTCAACATCGTGTCTTCTCGCGCGAACTACTCGCAATTCTCTTGATTTACAGACTAACATCCGACAAAAAACATCCCACTGTGAATTTACTGAAGTTGATCTCACGAACTCAAAGAACACGTCCCGATGACTTTCAAGACAGAACGCACTGACGACACTGACTAAAACAAAACTCTCGAACGGATTGGAACTTTTTGAAAAAAACCGTTACAATGTTCTTTATAAAAAATGGAGTTTTCCGAATCACATTGTCTTCAATTTATATTTCAAAGCCCTTTTTTTTAGGTCTCACTCACTTGTTTTCAGTATTGGTGAAAAGATTGGCGAATGATGAAATTAACTTGATACCAGGAAGAAGGAAATAGAAGAACGTTTGAATGCAACCAAAATCACAATCAATGACAACGTCCGGTCCCACGCATTTCGTTGTTTTTAGTGATTCACTGTTGCGATTGGCGATTGAGACCAACGGGAAAGTCAAAATTTTTTTACTTTTCCGGCATAAAGCTTTTGTGCGAGGTAGTTAAACGAAAATGAACGATAGCAACACTCCCGCGGCTGACGGCAGGGCTGCCGGAAAATAACTGACAATACAACACGCAACCGGCTGGTCTCCACCGCACGGCGGAACGGAACACGGACAAGGAGCATTCGAAACCTGTTGAAACGAGGGAACGTTTGAACAATAAAAGGACTAAACGAACCAAACCCTGTGGTAACGATCCTAAGGAATATATATATATATATTTTTTTTTTTCATACTTTTAAATAAGCACATAACCTAATATATTCATTCAGTCGAATTACCATTCGTCAAAATTCCCATTTTTACAAATTTCCATGTAACCCAACTGTTTTATTCGGAATATGTACTACCAATTCAAAATAAGAATAACGGCGCGAAATTCAAAAATGGCCAATCACAATTATTTCAAATTATAATGAAAAGTTCTGATTGGCTAATTTTAAATTTAGCGCCATTATTCTTATGTCGGATTGGTAGTATGCCAAATGATAATTTGTTTAGGATATGAAGATTCGAAAAAGTGGAGATTAAGACAAGTGGTGATTCAAATGAATAATATAAATGACAAATATGACAAAATCGAATTTGGGCAAATGAAAATAAGGTTAATTAGGTTAATTAATTGCAAATTAGGGAAAATTAATATTATGCCGAATGGAAGTTTGAAAATGGAATTTGGGGAATATTTATACGCCTCATTTTAAATATAAATAATTAAAAATCGTACAACACTATAAGAAAAGCTTAAATTGTTCAGTACGTCTTCCACTTAAAAATTTTATAAAATTGAAATTAAGAAATACGACAAAAATTTGATTAGAATTATTGACAAAAATAACCAGACATTTTTAAATTCAATTTAGTTCAACCCAACAACGCCTTAATTATTTATATCAATTCAAATTCGAATCTTCTCAGTATATGTATAACTAAACTACATTTACTAAAAAAGTCTAATCAGGTTTTTTCAAGGCATTCTGGAATGAAAAAATATAATTATTCTTATATTACTTATATATAAAAACCAAAAAGGAATTTTAATTCCAACGATCTTATAACTCTAACTTCCGGAACAAGATTTTCTCAAAAAGATCACCCTCCGATTCTTGCTTTCCTGATACCATCGACTATGATACTTGAAAATACAATAGCCAATTGCGTGGGCGATTTACACTAGGATTTTGCTGCTAGGACGATAACAAAGCGTGTCTTTTTCATCTCGAAAAATGCAGTCGCGCTTCTTTTGCTAACGGTTGATATAAGGAGATAGTAATTCTTATATATATATATTCTTATCGCTTAAATCATAAGTATGCGTGAAATAGCTGCGAAGTCTCTCATTTTGCCTCGTCACCTCTGCGCATATGTATGCATTTCCATTTGATTCAAGTAAGTTTTTTTACGGCTAATAAAGACGTTCTTTCTCACATCTGTTCTATGCGTTTCTACGATAAGGTCGAGGCTCGTGCACTATCAGCATAAAAGGCCGAAAGAAAGCCAAGACCAGGGGAAAAAATGTCGAGTGAATGGTTGTCTTTCACGATTAGCATCGTCGTCGTGATCCTCCCGGTCTCTTCCTGTCTCGCGCTAGAACCTATCCTATGTCTATCCTATTATATCGCCTTTTACTTCTTTACCTCCTTTATATTCAACCACCATCTCTCAAACCCCCCCTGCATGGACATTGGACACTATAATCTGGACAGGTACGTGCGACGAAAGTGACAAAATAACTCCTGGGAAAACATTTCCTGGATAAAATATTATATATTAACGAAAGGAAGACAAACAAGCGAAACGTTTAGCTAATCCCACACTGTAAACAATTTTTCTTTTAACTTTACCATTACGTTTTGTGATTATACCAAAACTTGTAAAATTACTTCTGGGTATTTCAAGAAATTTTAAGAAATTTCGAAGGATTTCGTGATATTTTTATGGATTTCAAGAAGTTTCTATT
>JAUESH010000041.1:833823-845891 GCA_032275165.1 Synergus magnus
ATGGCGGCGGGAAAATTCAAATTATGCACACAGTGCCTTCCTTGCAGTATTTTTAAGTATTTAGAGTAAAAATTCAAAACTTTTCTTCAACGCATTCACAAATATCATAGTTTTACTAAAGAAACACTAAAAACTATTCCAAAACAAGTTTAAGTTTGCGGCAGTAGCATGCGACTACCTAACCTAATCTAATTTTCGCGCATGCGCAATTAGAACTTCCTCGACTTACCCTCCTTTCCCACAAAGTTTCATGAAACAATCAACTTTGACAGCGAAACATTTGAAAGCTTCAAGTGAAAGTTTCAATGTTGCAATGAAACGTTTCATTGCTCACAACCAGGGTTGCACACGTAATATACATATAAAGTAGAAATACGTAATTTACATAAGTAGAAAATCATGTATAATCAGTATAATACGTAAAAAAACCTCGAGTGACGCGTCACTGCACAACCCTGCAAAAGCTACAAATTTGCAGTTTTTCTACTGGCGGACGCACGCGTACCGTGGTTAGGAAATTTTCTTCACAGCCAATCGTACGCTTTCATTTTGGAATTTTCCGAACGAGCTTGCGATAGAAATTGCAGTGTCAAGCAAAACGCTTTGCGAAAGG
This sequence comes from Synergus magnus, assembly GCA_032275165.1. NCBI lineage: Eukaryota > Metazoa > Arthropoda > Insecta > Hymenoptera > Cynipidae > Synergus > Synergus magnus. Next base: position 834,437 of record JAUESH010000041.1, read on the forward strand.
CTTTGTTGAAAATCTTTTTATCAACGCATTGCAGAGGTTAAAACAGTTACGAAAATCTACTCCAGGCCTCCGGATCTTGAAAATCGCGTGTTTTCACGGCGCCATGTTGCTCACGCATCACGTGACGAGTGAACAGTAAGGTGAATGCGCCGGGTCGTAATCGCTTAACTTTGATTAAAAAAAACGGTGTGAAAAATTAACGTGTGCAAATTGTTACAACGACGACAAATTTTTCTGGCATCATGGATCCACGTAAATTAACAGAATTGCTGCGAGCGACGATAGAACCCACGCAGCAAAAGCAAGCGGAGGAACAACTCAACCAGGTACGTTTACTGTCGCTCGTAAAAACGTGCTCTGATCCCTCATCGCCAAACCAGGGACACATGTGGCTTCTGCCAGTTCCAGAGTCCCCTTAACGACTGCCCATTTCTCTATATTTCTCCCGAGGTCTTTCTTTTCCTTTGAAGATAATCTAAGGTCTGGGTTGTCGTGAAAATCATTGATGGAGGGGTACCGATTTTGGGGAATCGAAACCTGGCAGGAGCTCCAATTTGGAAGCAATATGTACTTCGATCCGTCATCCTGAAGCAATGTGGTTTCTCCAGAATGCTTTCCTCAGTTTGAATCACGATCATTGGAAAACTTTGTTTTCTTGCAATATTTTTGGAGTTCGGGATCATTTTTTGAAAATTAGGTGGTTGGGTTTGGTTTTGTCATAAGGATCTCGCCAAGAATTTTAGACAATCTGGATGATTGAGTGGTACACCGATTGTATCTCTTTTTAAAATATGAGATAAGAAGAGGAATTCAGTTTAAAAAATCCTAATTAGCCTTGTTAAGCACTACCACTTTTTTTTAGTTTTCTTGTAGAATTTTAGAATTTCATATTTTTACTGTTAATGTTAATTTAACGAACATAACAAAAATATTTGTTCTTGAAGTTGCATATCATAATTATAAAATAAATGCCTTAAATTAAATATAAATTTAAAATTGTTCCAAACATTTTATTAACTATTGCTCAACGTAAAAGAAATAAAAAATTCCTTGGAACTGTAGCTTTTGATAAAAGAATTACAAAATTTATTTATACTAAACAGATATTTTAGGGATCCAAACCTGGATTTAAGATTTTATTTATAAAGTCTTTTAAGAATTGATATAATTAGAAATTCTACAAATTTTATGTAATTAAGGATCCCCCGGAGCTTGAAAACCCAACTTCAAACTGCAAATACTTTTGAAAGATATTCTAAAATAAAAACATAAAACCCAAGTTTTGAAGCGGAACATTTTTAGCTTGTAGTTGCGGAAATTCATGAAATTTGTGTAGAACTAAAATTAGAGACTAGAAGTATGCGCAGAATGTGATTAATAATTCAGTAGCAATAGAAAAAGTTCATTATTTCATATCAATTAGAATTTAATAAAGATTAGTTGTAAAATATTGAATATTTTCAATAATCTACATTTTAAATGTTAATTTTTGACTTTAAAATGTATTTCATTCTTAACGAATAAGTAACTTTATAAAACAATCTCTTAAATCTTCCTAATATATATATCCGACTATGAAAAGTATTCTTTCTCTATAAATAAAAAAATTTTATCAATCTTTTTTCAGACGTTCCTTATTCACAGTATCGTATCTTATCATTAAATTTCAGAAATAATTATTTATCCTTATACGATTATTCTAATGAACAAAAAAAATTTAACGAACTTACTTTATCAATTAATTTGCCTGAATTAATGTTATAGTTTCAATATTGGAATTTTGTAGACGATATAGATCCTAGATAGCAACAATTTAATATTAATTACATTTATTTTGTATGAATGATAAATAGAGCATTTGCCATCGTAAAAAATACAATGGAATTAAATCTTTATGTTATGTTTATTTTTATCTTTAATTTTCAGATCATAATAGCTCTAATCATTACTACTTACTGGACTTTTTCAGTTAATCCAATCAACTTAGTCATTTCCGTTCAATAATCTATTCTCTCATTCTTTATTACATACACCGCAAAATCAATACACTGAAAAATAAAGAAGTTAATATTATAGCTCTGTCTCTAATATTTCAAATAATATTGTTTAAGAAAACTTGGATTCAATATTTCTACAGTTTTAATTTAATTACAGATTCACAAAATCATAGGATTCGCTCCTACACTTTTACAAGTAGTGATGATGACAGAAGTTGATATGCCAGTCAGACAAGCAGGTGAGATTTAGGAATTTATAATCTCTTTATTTAATACAATATAAATTACCTGTAACTAACATTATTGCATTTTCTTTACTCAAATAATGTTTTTTGTTTACTTTATAGGTGTTATATATTTGAAAAATTTAATCACGTCGAATTGGGTTGAGCGGGAAACAGAAAGCGCTCCTTTACAATTTAGTATTCACGAACAAGATCGTGCCATGATACGTGATGCCATCGTCGACGCAGTAGTACATGCACCAGACCTCATACGGTAATTCGAAATTTCTCTCTGCTTATCATATTAAAATGATTTATATTCACTTATTTAATCTTCCCTTAAATCGTTTTCTTTTCATTTACAGAGTACAATTGGCGGTATGCATCAGTAATATCGTGAAGCACGATTTCCCAGGGAGATGGACACAAATAGTAGATAAAATCACGATTTACCTGCAAAATCCAGATGCTTCCTGTTGGCCTGGCGTTCTCCTTGCTCTTTATCAACTCGTCAAAAATTTCGAGTATGTTTCGGACTCAAAATATTTATTTTTAAACTAAGATCATTTAAGATGTATGCCGATGTTTAGCTTCAATTGTAACCTTACTTCTTCTTGTTCGACAGGTATAAAAAGGCAGAAGAAAGAGCTCCTCTACACGAAGCTATGAATTTACTGTTGCCCATGATCTACCAACTGATATTACGACTTTTACCAGACGCTTCTGAGCAATCCGTTCTCCTTCAGAAACAAATACTTAAAATATTTTTCGCTTTAACGCAGGTAAGATCGGGAAATCAATTTCTAAAATTCTCCCAAATGAAACTGATTATTTTTTATGAAGTACTGAAATGAAGAGTTTTAACGATTTCAAATCGTTTATTTACAGTATTCCCTCCCTCTTGACCTTATATCAAAGGAAGTCTTCTCACAGTGGATGGATGTAGTGCGACAAGTAGCAGATAGACCCGTACCTGCTGAAACTAATGATCCCAATTTAGATGACGATGAACGTTCCGAATTACCTTGGTGGAAGTGTAAAAAGTGGGCTCTTCATATTCTTCAAAGGATGTTCGAAAGGTCCGTGTCCACAAATTTTTTTCGAAAAATTTACGCTGCAATTTGACGTAAATGACGAATGATTAATCATATTCTTCATTTCAGATATGGCAGTCCTGGAAAAGTAGTTAACGAATACAAGGATTTCTCGGAATGGTACCTACAAACGTTTAGCGGCGGAATCCTAGAAGTTTTGCTCAAAATATTGGATCAGTATCGTAGGAAAATTTTCGTATCTCCGAGAGTTGTGCAGCAGTCTCTTAATTATATCAATCAAGGGTAAGCTTTTTACTTGACGATATCATCAATTTTGAAAAAACTATAAATTATTAACATAATTGTATTTATTTTGTAGAGTTTGCCATGCGTATTCGTGGAAATTCCTGAAACCTCACATGTTCGAAATTATTCGTGATGTATTGTTTCCTATCCTATCATACTCTGCGTCTGATGAGGAACTTTGGAACACTGATCCTTATGAATATATTAGAGTCAAATTTGGTACGATTATTATTATTAAAATTATGAATTAACAATATTTATTAAATTCTAATTTTAACTTTTATTTTAGACATCTTCGAGGATTTCGTTTCTCCCGTAACAGCGGCTCAAACTTTATTGCATGCGGCTTGTAAAAAGCGCAAAGACATGCTACAAAAGACAATGCAATTCTGCGTAGAAGTATTAACTAGTCCGAACGCTGATCCACGGCAAAAGGATGGTGCATTGCACATGGTAAGCTGACACAAAAAGATATATATTTTTAATCGAAAATCTACCGAAAGTATCTCTATGAACTTTGCGTCTTTCAGGTTGGAAGTCTCGCGGACATCTTGTTAAGGAAAAAGATCTATAAGGATCAAATGGATAAGATGCTGATGCAGTACGTCTTCCCCGAATTCAACAGTCCGCATGGACATATGAGAGCTAGGGTAAGAAGTCAAAAATATCAGCAAGTATTTGATTTTAATCTAATGAAACTAACAATTACTGAATTTGCAGGCTTGTTGGGTGTTGCACTACTTTTCTGAAATTAAGTTCAAGCAAGAGGTCATTTTGATGGAAGCCATGAGGTTGACAATCAATGCTTTGCTAACGGATCAAGATCTTCCAGTGAAAGTCGAAGCTGCAATTGCTCTTCAGATGCTTCTTATAGCCCAAGAAAAATCTCAAAAATACGTTGAGCCTCTAATTAAACAAATTACACTGGAGTTACTAAATATTATTAGGGAAACGGAAAATGATGATTTGACAACCGTCATGCAGAAACTTGTCTGCACGTATCCTGAACAACTGATGCCGATTGCTGTAGAAATTTGCCAACACTTGGTAATTGTGGACAAAATTTTATCTGTTAATATTTATAGGGAATTAAAACGAGTTTATATAATGGTTGGTTTTTTAGGCAACGACATTCAGTCAAGTGTTGGAGACTGACGAGGGTAGTGATGAAAAGGCCATTACAGCTATGGGGCTTCTCAATACGATAGAAACTCTTCTTTCCGTAATGGAAGATCAGCCACAGATAATGGCACAATTACAGCCCACGGTTCTGCAAGTGATCGCTCATATCTTCAATCAAAGCGTGATGGGTTAGTTTTTTTTTTTTTTTTTTACTTTATTTTGTTTTATTGTATTCAGTGTTTTTAATGAGTGTGTGTTGTTTTCAGAGTTTTACGAAGAAGCTCTCTCGTTGGTATACGACCTCACGGGAAAGTCGATTTCGGAAGACATGTGGAAAGTACTGGAACTTATGTACCAGCTCTTTCAGAAGGATGGTTTTGACTATTTCACGGATATGATGCCAGCGCTCCATAATTACATCACAGTAGATACCCCAGCGTTCCTCTCTAACGAAAATCATATCTTGGCTATGTTCAACATGTGTAAGGCTGTAAGTGTTAACCTTGCCTTGATCAGATGAATTGTCTAGTTTAGAAAATAGACTTCAATTTTACTTTTCATAGGTTTTGATGGGCGATGCTGGCGAAGATCCTGAGTGCCATGCAGCTAAGTTGTTAGAAGTGATTATTCTTCAGTGCAAAGGACATATAGACCAGGTGAATATTTTATTAGTCAAGATTTTATTTAAAAATATTAACCCTTTGCAACATAAACGAGCAGTAATTTTTTTATGTAAAAGTGCGAATATATGACGAATATCAAAAGGAAAGTGATTTAAATCTTTTCAGTGTATACCTTCACTCGTTCAACTTGTCTTGGAGCGTCTGACGCGCGAAGTAAAAACTTCGGAACTAAGAACGATGTGCCTTCAAGTAGTAATCGCAGCTTTGTATTATAATCCGGCCTTGTGCCTTGAGGCCATGGACAGATTACAAGGCACGCTAGGTCAGTCGACAGACCCAATAGCATCCCATTTTATAAAGCAGTGGATACTCGACACGGACTGCTTCCTCGGGTTAGTTTTACAAATTAAACCCAATTAAACACAATTTTGAATATTTTATCTAAAACGAAAAATATTGCACAGGTTGCACGATAGGAAACTTTGTGTCCTCGGTCTTTGCACTTTAATCAGTATGGGCCCTGCGAGACCTGCTGCAGTGAACGAATGTTCTCGGCAAATTATTCCTTCGTTAATTTTGCTCTTTGATGGATTGAAACGAGCGTATGCAGCGAAAGTTGCAGAAGGCGAGGATGACGATAACGATGAAGACGAAACTGACATCGACGAGGGTAGGTTTTATTCATTGGATTCAACATTTTTGACTCTTTCAACTAAAATATTTAAAAATACTTTAACATTAAAAAAATTAGCAAGTGGCTATTATTAAATGGCTTTACATTTTTTCGTAGAAGTCTTGTCGTCGGACGAAGATGAAATCGACGAGGCTAGTCAAGAATACTTGGAAAAGCTTCAAGAAAAAGTATCCAAGGGCACGACTCAACATGGCTTCAAAGTGAGTTCTTACATCCAAGACGGACTCGGAGATCACAAGTCTGACGAGGACGACGAGGAAGATTCCGAATTTGAAACAAATGAAGAGACTGCTCTTGAGACTTATATTACACCTTTAGACTCTGACGATACTAATCAAGATGAATATGTCGTTTTTAAGGAAATTATGCAAAGTAGGTTGATTTAACCACTTGATTGATAATTTTGTCTGAGATTTGAGTGCCCATCTTGTAACAATTCTTCTTGAAATTTTTAACTTATTTAACTATTGCTTTATTTCTTAGATATCGAAAAGACAGACCAAAATTGGTACACAGCCCTCACCAATCACTTAACGGCTGAACAACAAAAGACGCTACAAGAGATTATTCTGCTAGCGGATCAGCGCAAGGCTGCGTTAGAAAGCAAACGAATTGAACAGAGTGGTGGTAAGGATAGCTATTTTTAAAATGATATTTCGAAAATTTACGTAGATTATAAAATCTTAAAAGAACTACACTTCAACAAACTGGAACCTGGGTAGATATTAGATTTAGCGTTTGAAATACTCTGAAAATTCTCTGAGTCTATCTTCATGTCTTTAAAATATATATTTTTTTTTTTTAATTTCAGGTTATGCCTTTCATTCTCAGACTGTGCCCACCTCGTTCAATTTTGGGGGAACGCCGTTGGGCCGATAAGAAATTAAGAAGTTTTTATTTTAGACTAAGTAAGTAAAAAAAATTATAAAGTAAACTAAATTGTATTATGGTAAGATCCAACTGTTAATACGATCACTTAGGAAGTCGTATAGCATTTCCTATTTACTATTTTTGTGTAAACTAAATGTACATTACCAAGACGGTCGGACTAATTTTTATTATTCTGAAAATCGTCAATGCAATCTCATACGATTATGCGAACAACCAATTGCTGCAATTTGCAATCGCATGGGGATGCCACACTTTGTTGTATAAAGGATCCAAAAATTATATCACGCTAATTCTCAAGTAGCAGTGCGTCCAGTCGAATGGGATGCACTTTTGTAAACTATTAATTTTACTTTGAGCGGTAATCTGATAATTTTAAAACAAAATAAACACGAAGTGTATTTCCTGTGATTCTTTGTTGTATGCTGAGTGCACATTTTGTTTTAAAACGGAAAATTAAAAAAAAAATTGGAAGCAGAGTATAGTGTTTTTAATCCAATGTCCGATTAGCCGTTTGCTTCTAATCCAGAGTGGTACGTGTACTGTAAACTTGAATCGAAATATAATAACGCATGTTTCTAGAACACGAAATACAAAAGTACGAATTCTACGGCAAGAATTGTAATTTAAACTTTTTACCATGTAGATACGTCTTAAATGCTTTATCGCCGTCTATTCCACATGCTCACTCTTTGATTACCAACTTTAAAAAAAGTTATAAAAAATCAAACGAATTAAAAAAAAAAATAGTTAATTAGTTTTTCATGTGATATATTTCTTTTCGATTTTGGTAATTGAAGAGTGAAACATTGTCTTTTGCGTATCAGAAACTCGTTTTGTTACAGCGTCGATACAAAATAAATAAAAAAGCCGTCTCATAAACAGCTACAGGAATCATCCTACTTTTCCCAAAGGATCAAACTTTACTTTACATAGGCAAATTTAGTAGTTCTGTTGCCATCGCAAAGTCACCCTAGAGAAGAAATTCCATCGACAAAAAATTAAGGTTTTCTTACATTGACAAAATAAGGTCTTTTATTAAATTTTATTCAAAATTTCAAGAGATTTTCTTCACTATGGCAAATCTCAAGACGCCCTCTTTTTGCTAAGAATACTTCTCAGCTATAATTTTTTTAGAGAGAAAAATGAGTTTTTCGAGTCTGCGGTTGATGTTGAGATTGAGAAAGAATACTTTTGACTGTTTCCTTAGCTATTTGAAGTCATTTTCGTCTTGAAAAGGTGGCCACTAAATTGGACTTTATATTTCTTTTTAATTTCAAGATATTTTAGTTTGTGTTTTTCCTAATTTAAATATCTTTAAATTCAAGTTTTTTTTTAGAATATCAATTTTGCTACTAAAGTAAAAAAGTAAAATGTAATATTATAAATTTAAATCTGTTTAATTAATTAATTCAACATTCCAAATTTTTAGTTTACTGTTTTCTTCTATGATTTGCAGAATTTGTGGTCATCGATGACAGTTTGTAGAATTCAAGGAAAGGAAGTCTGCATATTTAAATCTAGAAAATCGATTTGATTACATATAATTATTATCAAATTAGGCTCAGTTACGGAAAATTCTTTCTTCCCCCATAGATTAAAAATATTTTAATTTGACACATTAAAATCCAGTCTCTGAATCGATTTGATTTTCTACGTAAAAAAAATCAATTGAAAAAATAATTTAAACATTTTGTCCTCCCTTCAAACGAAAATTGCATGCTATGTTTATCTTAACATCAATATTTTTTTAATTGTCTGAAGTAAGCAGCGAATGTTTAAATTCTATTTTTGTACCTTAGAACTTAGCAAAATGTAACTTAACAAAAATTTCATTTTACACTTTTGTAATTTACATTTTTTGAGTTTTATAAATGTATACTTTTTATAGTTATAAAATTGTATGTGTATGAAATATATAATTTCTTTAGTGCAAAGATTGATGACAAATTTTTTTAAAAAGTTTTGTTTACTTATTTTTATAGTTTTTTCTAATAACATGTATTGTAGAGCTTTTAAAAATATTAATCCCCTGTGGATTTTTTAATAAAAAAAAAAAAATGATCAGTTAGTAGTCGTTCATTTCTTGGTAGTTATTGTTATTTAAAATTAAGTGTATTAAAATTTAAGAGAGAAGAGTATTGATGCTCGTGAAAGGATTTGCAAAATAAAAAAAGTGCCTTGAAATGGCTACACGGTGGGATATAAAAGAAAAAATACAACGACGGAAGCTGCAGGTCGGAATGAGGCCCGGACACTTCTTTAATTTGTAAGTTTTGTAGATAAGGAACCAAAATACATAATGTAATAAGAAATTACATAATAGAAAAGAAAATTGAAACTTTCTGTCTTATTTTCGTTCTATTTTTTTTATAATATGTATAAACTATAATGGTTCTAGGAATTTTAGAGCGACGAATCGAACAATCTGTATAAAACAAATTTTTGTCTTCAAATTATTGTAAAGCTCAAATAGGGGAGGTAATAAATATTTATTGGTATAAAAAGGCTTCACGTTATGACAGATTTTTTTAAAATGTAGAAAAAGGAGAAGTTGATGAAAATATTACTGTTATCGACGTTACCGTTACATTTACAATTTGTGGGTCATGGTAGCTATGAATTTTCTTTGAAGTAATTCTAACGGTATCGGCTTATTTTTTTATATCATCTTGTGCCAATGTAAATAGAAAATCTTTGAAAATTATTTATCAATTTCAAAACTAAAATTTTCAATGAAATTTGGATATTTACATTTTACTTTGTATTTACTGTTAAATTAAAGCGTTCAATATTTAAGAATTTGAAATTATGGGGGCGGAATGAAAGTCGAAGGAAGTACGAAGTATGGTAGTTAATGGTTGGAACTCGAAATGGATTTTCGATTAATTTTATTATCATTACATCCTTAAATTCCTAGTAAATTGTTACAGATTAGTATTCTTTTTTCTTTGAACCAAGGCGAAGAGAAGCTTTTCGTTTCAAAAAACAAAAAAAAAAAGGACCCACGAATGTATTAAAATGATCAACATCCATCAGCCCTGGATCAAAGATTTTCATAAATAAATGCAGAGTGATTAATCGTATTTTACGCATAATTTGTACTTCCTCAGTGAAGGATTTGCACAGCGATTGGAAATACGAAAATTAATTTTATTAGAAATGCAAAGTAGCATTTGACGCAAGGAGAATTTAGAAGAGAAATATTAATCTTGATAGTTTTTTTTTTACACCGCGGAAAAAAAGTTTCATCCTTTTTGGCTATGCGAATCCTCCATTGACTGTGACAATTTATAATAGTCGTAGACGTCGATTTTTGAGTTGGAACAATGTTTATTGATCTGAAAGACTTACAAGTGACAATTAAAAGTTGCTAGACTGTGTGTATAATGTTTAAGAAATGAAAAGTAAACTTTCGGCCTGAATAAAATAAAATTCACTTATGACTGTGGGTTTAGACTTTGTACAATATTATCAATAGGTACCCAGCAGACGTTTTTTCTTTTTTTAAACAAGAGGAAAATGAATATTATAAAGAGTGTATAGAGCAAGATAAACGTGATACATAAAACCAGCGCGAGGTCATTTCCAGAGAGATTTTCTGCGTCGACTTTCTTTTTCCGCAGACGGTTCGAAACCAAAACTCCAAGTGTTCCAATAATTTTGAGTGCACGGGACGTTTATGTACAAGTCTTAAAATGTTTGTTTCACAGGCAGCGAATAGTCCTTAATTTTTTATTGTTTTCTTGATTTTTTTCCGTAACTTCAGAATAGATTTATTGACCGAAAAAGCGTAAAATACTCGACGGTTTTAAGAGATCGGAGGTCTTATCGAAACTCGAAAACTTGCGAGTGAAAGCAAAATGTACGGGATATGGCAAGCGTCCTACACCAGTGCTCCATACTCGTACTCTATACTTTAATTAAGACTTCCATTCCGATAGTGATTCTCCACAGGAGTGCATATGGTCTTTGCAGCGAGCGATGTATCACTTCAAACACCGCTCGAAGTAATATTGTCCTACGTATCCACCTCTCATAGCCTTTGCAACATTTTGCTCAAATACTCTACGATTGTTCTGCAACACTTCGGCCGCATCTTTGTTCAGCGGATCTTCGGGATTTGGTTCCTGCAAATTAAAAGATTTCATTTTGAGGCTTGATTCTACAAAAAATGAAGCCCATAGAAATAGTATTAAAATTGCACAGTTTTCAATTTGCACCATTCAAAATTAAATTTTCATTTAAATAATGTTTATTGTAAGCGAGAAGAAAAAGTCTCGGAAACTTAGAGATATTACGACATTGTAAGGTTTGGTTGACCCCTTTCTCCTCCAAAAAAGTTTAACGAAATTAATGGACGTTCCCTTATCAGGATTAAAGATTATTCTGGAGATGTAGAATTTATTTAGAGAAAATTCTATATAAAAATAAATATTACTTGTTTCATAAAGTGCTCTTGTTATATTTAGTATCTCTCGATGGGCTTTTGAAATTTTCCATCTAGATCCCCTGTCCTTACATTCCATCTCATCCAATTATTCTGTAACCAATTATTTACCAATAA
>JAUESH010000041.1:858872-876518 GCA_032275165.1 Synergus magnus
TATATTAAATCAATAATAAATATATTAATGATCGTGGAAAATGAAAAATTAGTCATGGAAAATTGGTCAGGGAATTTTACAAATGAAATTTTGTTCAAATCAATTTCAATTCGTACCAACTTACCTACTCTACGATTTTTTAAAACTTGTTTTTTAAATTTCAGCCAGGGACAGTACCACTTCCGGGAATGAGTGGCGATCCTACCGGTTCCAGATTAACAGTCCGAGCAAAGTCAGATCCAAGATGGAATGACCTACCAAAAGCAAATAGATCTCGAGATTCGGATTTTTCATTTGGATCAGTCTCTATGGATTTTGGAAAAAAGTCTGATAGTGACAACTCATACTCGATTGCAGTGACAAACCCCGTAGCACGTACAGGGGGACAAAACATGGTGTTAAGAGGTGGGGAGACTAGCACCTGCCCCGGACCATCTGCTCCCATACTCGCGCAGGGGTTGGAAAGTTCGTCAGTTGGATCTCTGGCTTCCGTGTGCGGTAGTACATCCACGATGTATCACGATTTTGAAGAATCTATGGAAATTTCGAAAAACCACGTGATGCAGTGCGAAGAAATGACGGATGATATTAGTTTGTGCAATAAACTTAGTCCTAAAGTCTACGCGGTTTCCAAGTCCTTGGTTCATAGTATGGAGGATCTCAAGCCTGGTGATGATTATTCAACGACTTTTCTCCATCCCCAAATGAGCAAAAATGATAACTCAAGGCCTTGGTGCAGTCTGCAGGAAATAAGGAAGGTCAGGGAATGCACGACTCACAATTGTTTGGTGAGTAAAGTTTTAGAATGACTATTTCAATATTTAGAGGGAAAAATGTAGCTTTTGTATATGAGGAATGGAGAATAATATTTATTTTTAGGATTGAAGGAAGATTGTTTAGCCTTTAGTTAATAGGTCTATTTTTTTTCGTTTCGTTTACGATTTTTAAAATGAAAAGGAAAATTTCACTTGAAAATTTTCACGTCTACATCTCTAATTCTTAAGCTCCTTAAACTTTTAGGTTTCATAAATATTACAAAATTATTCATATTCGAAGGCTCAACGTTTTATAAAGATTTTAAATTAAAGAATTTTAATTTCTTGATATTTAATTGCAATTAAAGAATAAATATCAGATGCAATTTTTAAATGTTCAATTTTTTTTGTGTATTTTTAAATTACATACTTACAGTATTTTTTGAGTGCAGCAAATTGCACAATAAAAAAAAAAGTGGAAAATGGAAGCTTATTTTTTTTCTTCTTGTTATGAGATTTAAAAAGATGTGTTAAGAAACAAGTTACGCCACTGTTTAGCTACTTAGGGTAAAACAGGATCAACATCCTGGTCCCAATAGAACTCCATTGTATTCTATATGAAAGATTCATAAGACAGAAAGTAATGAACTTTATATGTAGCCATTAAACCTTCTTAAAGTCCTGACTAAATATGAAGTATCTTTTTCAATTTAAATTTAACTGCAAATTCGATCTCCTTATTTTATTCAACAAATATTATAATTAGATATTTTTCCACTTTGTATCGGTACTCATTTTTAAAATAGAATTACAGGTACAGAGCGTTAAATGTCTAAATTTCATACATTTTGTACAAAATGAGAATATTAAATTTTGAGATTAGATTTTAAATTCTTCGTTTTACAGCAAAAATATTTTTAAGAAATATTTTCTCACTCTATAGACATACTTCTATGTATTTCGAAAAAGAGTAGTGCTATAGGGCGAAAAAATATCTAGTTATAATATTTTTTAAGTAAAATGAGGAAATCTAGTTTTGAAATTAGAACTTGGATCCAATACCCGTAAGATTTTTCAATTTGATTGTTTTATCATTTAAAGAGATTTCAATTTGGACTCTCAAAATCTTGAAGGTATTTTTAAATTTCAATAATATGGAATTTGAATTGATACTTTTTCGCAAATATTTTTTATTATTTAAGAATGTTTAGATGTTGTACCGGATTTTGTATTTTTAACATTTATTCTTTTTTTCTCTTTTATATGCAGGGCATGAGCGAAATAGTAGATTGAATCAGTCTTCCATTCAAGGTGTTTAAATCAAACAAGTGAGAGACTTAAAGTGAAACTAAATTTAAGCTTCTTTCGAATCAATATCGTCACTTTTTTCCGAGGACTCAGATAATTAATGATTTTATGCGAGTAGCGCACTGATTCAGCTGCTAGTTTTTAATCGTGACGTGTAATTGCATAATTAATGCAACAGATTGATAATGAGATGTTCATTATTTCGAGTTGAGAAGCCAGAGACGTACAATTATCACAGGAATATTCACAGAAACTGATGATGGTGCCAGGTAAAATACACGATGCTCGGTTTCCGTTTCTCCTCGTTTACTCACTATTGAGGCCGCGTCATCATTTCCTGCCTAGAGCATGGTTTGTACGAGAAAGGAAGGGAGACAGAGTGAAAGAGAAAGATGACTAGGTAAAACATAAAAAGAAAGAGAGAGATAAAAGAATGAATACATGATGCTCTTTAACACAATGTGTTTCCTATACATGCTTAATGCTGGTATGAGTGTCACATACACTCATTAATCAGTGGCGTAGAACAGAAATAGAGGCACTTTGTGATTATATAAAAAAGGTGGGCTTGTTATCTTTTTTCTCATAAGAAAAAAATTATATGGGTCATTGTAGAGATGAAGGCGTTAAAATGTTCATCTTCATTTTAAAAATCGTAACATTTTTAATCAGGCTAATTTTTACATTTAAACTTTTGGACGAGGTATAAACAAATATTCAAAATATTCATTAATCTTTATTTTCTAATATTGCAGCACGGTGACTGAAAGTTTTGCGAAATAAATGCGATAAAAAAGTTAATTGTGCGTTGATTTCAAAGATTTTAAAAATCGAGAGGGATTTCAAGAGACTTCAAAACTTTTCATGGATTTTTAAAGAATTTCAAGGCATTTAAAGGAATGTCAATGTATTTTAAAAAATTAATTTAAGCAAACACAGAAAGATTAAAAAGATTTCAATGAATTTCAACAAATTTCATGGAATTTTCAGGATTTTTAGGGGATTTCAAATGATATTTTAAATTTTTCAGAGATTTCAGCAGATTAATATTTTTTTTTTAGAAATTGGAAGGGGCTTTAAAGGATTTCACGAGATTTCCTGTAATTTTTAGGAATGCTAAAGCATTTAAAGAAATTGAATGAGTTCTTGAGGAATTTTAAGTGAATCCTATAGATTTTTCAAAATCTTCAGGAATTTCATTGGATTTTTATAGATTTTTAGACACTTGAAAAGATTTAATTGAGGTTCAGGGTTTTTAATCAATTCTTACGGAATATCACAAGGGTTAGAGAATTTTATAAAATAAAAGCGTTCATCTACCTTTGCTGAATAGGATGAAAATGATAGAACCATAGATAGTTTACGGTTTACAGTTCATGTTGTTATCTTCTCTCTTGAGAAGTGGAGTCATAGGCGTAATTACATCGCTTGCATACGAGGAATGCACTAACCCACGTGCTTCTGTATGATTTAAACGGTTTCAATGATTTTCTTATTTCATTTTGTTCGAGAGATGCATTTTTTTATTAGAAAGTAAACTACTTTCTTGAAAATTCATCCTTTTTCATCTATAATTTAAATACCTAGTTGACAATCTTTCTTTTAGGTTGAAAAGTAAACTATGTATTATATTGAAAATTCATTTTTTCTTAGAAAATTCAACTATTTTTTGGTTGAACATACTTTTTTGTTGTTGAAAAGTAAACTATTCCATTGAAAATTCATTTTTTTTGTTTGAAAATTGAAATAGTCTGTTGAAAATCCATTTTTGATTGAAGAGCAAATTATTCCACTAGTTAATTGTTTTGGTTGAAAAATTCACTTCTTTGCTTTAAAAATCCATTGGAAGTTAATCTATTTTTTATTGAAAATTCAACTACATATTCTGTTTAATTTATTGTTTCATGAAAAGTAAAATTCGGTAAAAATTGACTTTTTTGGTTGAAAATTTTTTTGAATCTTCTTATATTGACGGGGAAGTCTCCTGATAAGTTCTGAACTTTCTTAAGTCGACTTTTGTTTAACGGATCAGTGATTCCGAACTGACTCTCTCTTATTTATTCAATATGTTTTATTTTTTAAAAATAACAATCGTGCTCTAAACAGAAAACTGTGGAGTATAGACTTATAGAGTATAACAAAGTAACTACGCCACTGCTTCGTGACACAGTAGTAGGTACGTAGAATTCCCCTTTCCTCTGGAAGAGAAGTAGAGCTCCAACTCCAGCTCTTTGGAGCATCGAAGGCGCGGCAGAGAACGTGGTAGAGGCTGAAAACTCTGGTAGTAATACCGCGATCAGCGAACACGTTGGGCGTATGTTGTATCTTGAGTGTTTGAAACTGTTTGAAACTATTCGAAACAGGTTCGACATCAGTGAGTGAGTGCATGGCTGTCAACAGAGTGCATCCCTTTTTGAGACGTGCTTGTCAGTGCTTGTCAGCGGTGGTGTCACCTAGAATCGAGGACAATATTGGGCGGAGCCCATTATTAATGAAGCAAGAAAAACGAGAATCTGAGGTGCTCTTATCTAATTCTATCCTACGACTACAGCGACCTAAGAGACGATGATTTTCTCATGATTTTCCCCAATATTTTCTTTCGATGAGTCTTACTCGTGAGATCCGTAAATGAAGTAATGAACGAGTGACTGAGGTCGGTGTGTTGATATAATACTTGATGTTCAGAGGGAGCTCGGTCAAGTAAATTAAATGGGATTACGGGACTGCAAGGAGATACCGCATGCTACGAAACATGGAACGCTCATTGGTAAGGTAAAAAACTAAGGAGCGATGCACGGTTATGTGGACTTTAGGATAGAAGGATTGAGAACGTGGCGAAATGATGAATGAAGAAACGTAGTTTTCTTTTTGGAGAAGTATTTCAGATTTCTTTGGAATCGATCTCAGATTCTGGATTCCTGGAAACTCGACTTTCAAATGATTTTTAGATTTTTAGTTCATAGTTTGATACTTTCGGTCTTTGATCACGGATTCATTACTGACGATGATATATACAATCGGTGATGTCAAATGAGAAACTTAAATAACAGCTAAATGTTTGCATCCACTTTATTTATAATTTTTATAAAAGCAACATATTTCTCAATTTCGACAGAGATAGGCTCTAAAGAGTGGGTAACAGAAGGCATTTTTTCTTCGGCAATTTACTCAACAATTCATTTAAGAATGAGGCTCCTCGGCATTTATTCGGTTTATTTAATTTTGTTGATTAGAACCATTCGACATGAGTGATCCAAATTCCTCCTTTTTCCTCTGTTTTCAAGAAAATTCCCTTTTTTCGGTTTATTTTAACTTGAACTCACGTCACATTCATTTCTCTTATTCGGCATTTTCTTTCGGATTGGCCCAGTCAATTTACATTTAATTGAAGTGGATGCTTCTGCGAATCGCATCGGCTTCGTTCATACGTGTTGATTCTGAGAAGACAGAAACATTTTTTTATGGTTCTCATTCGATTCTGTTTCTGCAAATGATATTCGAGGCTACACCCTGTACTTCCTCTCTAAATATATTTGGTGAAGACGTGTATTATTACATCCTCGGATTCATTAACTCTCATCACGTGTAAAGACTGGTCACTGACGTTAAAATGTTGGCAAAGTAATTTATTCCAGAAATGCTGAAGCAATTAACTCAAGACACAATTATTTGATACAAGGACTTTACTATATTCTCTGATATGTGTCTTATAAAAATAATATCTCATCCGGAAAATGCTCTGATTTTAATTATCGAGTTTCTAGAATTTATTATTCAGCTGTAAAATGGAAATCAAAACTCCTAAAGGAGTTCTAACGTTAAAATTCGATTTCTTCAGTTTACTTGAGAAATATTTTAATTAGGCTTATTTTTAAAATATTTAAATTTTTTGAGTAAAACGAAGAAATAGAATTTTGCGATTAGAACTTGAAACCAACGCCCTTAAATCATTTTTGTAAACTTCATTTGTAAATAATTAGAATTAGAAAGCATGAGTAGGATAACTGTATAATTTATTTCTGTGTCTATTATAGGATAACGAAATCTTGGATTCAGGGAGATAATAATCAAGTTTGGAAATTTATTTGTTGCAGCATGGAAGTACAGAATCGTGTGACAAGACTGCCAATTGTAATGTTCATTCTTGGGCTTCTAGTTTCGAGAAACTATTAAGTGACCCGAAGGGATTGCAAACTTTCGCTGTAAGTATTACTTGTCAATTACATTTAACGATCATTGCATTACTTTTAGTATAAAACTTTTATTACAGTTTTTACCCAATAATGTTTCATAATTTTTTCCTAAAAACGTTTGAATTTCAAGAAATTGAATTTGAATTTCGAATTGGAATCTTTATACTTCGATCTTTGATTTAATTTTTTTTAAATATTTCTAAATTCTCTGGAAGTCTTTTTAAGTCTCTTAAAACTTTTTAAAATTTCGATGTGATGGGATATAATCTCTTAAAATGTTGAAATTCCTTAGAATTCCTAGAAATTCCACGAAATTTATTTAAATTTTGGAAATCATCAATTTAAAACTATCAAATTTAAAATTAAATCTATTAAATGTGGAGGCTTTAATTAACTCAATGGATGGTCGTAAAACATTTTATATGATTTTTAAAGTACATATACAATGTTTCTCAATTTTTTTATCATATAAAAAATGTTTGGTGAAGTTAATAACAGAAGCTCTTGTTTTCTCGTTTTGCAGGAGTTTCTCAAGAAGGAATTTAGTCATGAAAATATCTACTTCTGGGCAGCCTGCGAAAGATACACAGACACTGAAGACCTCGCAAGTAGACGGAGATTAGCTCGTCAGATATACCAGCGTCATTTATCAGCAACCGCTGCAGAACCTGTTAATGTTGACAGTCATGCAGCTGGACAAATCACTCAAGAGCTTCTTAATTCAGCTCCTGCTGATCTCTTCATGCAGGTTTGTGAATTTTTACCACATCGAACTTATGAGCATTTTTAAGATTATCTCCTTAAAGATTCTTCTAACAAACATATTTTTTTGTAATTTGAAACAAATAAAAGATGTATTCAATCGTCTATTTAAAATCTCTTTTGTAAATTTTCAATTAAACAGATTTTTCAATAGAACTGCATTTTCTTAGAATTATTTGATTGTATAAAAATAAAGGATTCTTTATATTTCAGGCACAAAAGCAAGTCTTCAATCTGATGAAATTTGACAGTTACCCTAGGTTTCTAAGATCAGATTTGTACCGTCGATGTTTGGAAAATGGGAGCAGTGTAATTGGCACCGAAGATGGGGATTTAAGTTTAACGAGTTCTCCGAGTGTGAAACTAAAAAAAAGTCATTCGGATGCCGAGGATCGATGTCGAAAATCGATTCTTCCCTGGCACAGAAAAAATAGGTGAATACTGATTATTGGATTTATAATTATTTGCCTACGTCAGGTTTTACTGTTTGTCCCCTATTCCTTTGTCTTTTTCCTCTATCTTAAAGAAAATTCTCCTTTTTTCTCGTTTTTAATTGGACTTTTTTTTTTAGATCAAAGTCTAAGGATCGAGGAGAGTCAGAGTACAGCCAGACCCCTAGTCGGAGTGACACTATATACAAGAGTTTTACAACTATTAAAAGGGAAGCAGAGGGTAATAACAATGAGGACAGTGTATCCATATCCAGCAGTAGATCGTCATTAGCGTCATGGGATCTGGCATTGAGGCAATCATTTAACAAGCATGTAAGTACTTACACAACCATCATTCATCCTCGTATTAATTGACACGACATATAATCAATTTTTATATAATTATCTATAATTCCTTAACTTTAAAAATTCAGGATTGCTACTACAGTCTCGGGATTAATTCACATTTATTTCTTATTATTTATTTTTAAAATGTCAATAATTTATAACAGTTCTAACGTGAAAGAATTCAGATAAAGCAGAGTTCAATTAAACTCGTTCAAAGTCTACTGAAAGTTGAAAGATTAAAGCAACCAAATTTGAAGGCTTAGCAAATTAAATCAGTTGAAACTGCTGCAGTGTTGAAATAGTATAACAGTTGGAATAGTATAATTTTAAGAAAGATTAATGAAATATTGGTTAATGACCCACTGTATGTAAATTGTAGTCTGTGTCGTCCTACGAAGGGCATTCGAACGAAAAGAAAGAGATTCACACCAAATGTAGTGGTTTATGCCGAGTAATATTACCCGATGGTTCCACTACAGTTGTGCCCACTAGCCAAACGGAGACCATTAAAGACGTGGTGACTCGCTTACTCGATAAGCGAGCTCTGCGGTATTCTAACTATGACGTACTTGTACTAGCCACAGATGAGGTTAGTGTTACTTTCTGTACATCTGGTGCAAGTTGTAAAGCGCGACTAATAAAAACCCTGGGCTGCTGGACTCTTGTATAATCCACATTCTATCATAGAAGATATTACTTAATCCAGATGTATTCAGTATGCACGCTTCAGCGATTATCATGGTCGATTGTCACATTCGTCACACCCCATATTCATTTAGTAAAATGGCTCAATGGAAATTAATGCGCATGATTGTCACACATACCCTGTCAACTAACAATAGGAATTAGATTTAATTTAAGAAACCATGGAAGTCCCGTGAAAAATGGTCAAATTGATTAGAAAGTATTTAGAAAAATTGAATAGCTCTCTATTTTCGAATGACGAACCAATTATTATTTATTATTAATCACAGCTGCACGCTAAAAAATTCCCGCTTTGGTGATGGTAGCAAAATATTTCCCTTATAATTTACAATTTACAGGAATAAGTTCATCGAGAGCAGTAATGGATTGTCTTTATGTTGCTTTAGAATGCTTCGTGTAAATACATATATCTAATAATTTTTTTATGGGGTTTTCAACAAGCGCTACTTGCTTTATTTTTGCAGTTAATCAATCTAAAGTATCCATCCGCGGTACTTGCGGGTCAAGAGGTGGAGGTTGTGCCATCGAAGGTTCTGAAGGTGGATCTTCCTTCACGCAGAATAATAACTGTGGTTGCCCATAAAGGAAGAACGTTGAGAGAAGTATTGAGGCCTCTTCTCAATAAATATGGCTTCAAGTTAGAGCTTATCACTATCTGGGGCGAAGGCCATCCTCTTTCGATGGATATACCAGCGATAAATGCACCTGCGAGACTCGTTCTCACCTCCAACAACGAAGGTAATTTGGAAATAAAAGTATTTACTTAATTACAAGGTGGCCCTGAATCGGGAAATCCGGGAAACGACTGTGAATTTTATAAATTTTTTTTAGATTCCTAAGCTCTTTGAAATTCTTTAAAATTACTTGAAATCCCTTGAAACTATTATTTTCACAAGTTTTAATTTCAATAATAAAAAATGTAGATAATAACATCTATTTTTGTTTAAAAAATGTTTGATAAAATGATTAAGGAAAGAAAACCCATTTTATTGTAACTATTGTCCATCAGAAACTATTTTTTTAATGACAGGGAATTTGTTTGTTGACCGAGAATTTTATTTTCCGTTTAAAATGCCCACCCTGAATTAATAATTTAAAAATAGATCAACATTGAACATTAGTCACAATTTTAAATCGATATTGATCAGTTAATTCATTAATCTTTATTACAGATTTGATGCGAGATGCACAGCCAATATGTTCAGAAGAAGTTCCACATGGTCAACCGACTTTAGACGAAATTACAAACAAGGTCTTTGAGGAATTGCTGGTGGGAAAGAGTACAAATAAATATCAGTATAGCGAAGGCTCGTGTAAAGTAAGTTTATATTCTTTTGAATATATTTTAAAAAGTTAAAATTAATAAATTCCGTGAAGTACTGAGGGGTCAGGAAATGTTGAAGTTAAAATTCTCTATCAACCTTGATATTAATTTTTAATATTAGTCATTTTAAAAAATATGTATTTTGACTAATTAATGATTTTTGTTTTCCAGTCCGATGATCAGAGATCCGAGAGTTCTTCAATTCTCTCGAATAAATTTTTTATGCGTGATTCATCGAGTCACGGAAAAAAGAAGGGCAAATCTAAGGGTAGCAGTTCAAGTGAAAAGGGAACTTCGAATGATTGTGGTCCCGAAGAAAGCACTCGATCGTATCCACCTCTGATCGCCAAATGGCGAAACGGTGTAAAACTCCAGTTGCCAAGCAAATTTGACGGCGATGGTAAGCGAAGTAATTATATCGTTCAAAAGCCGTTTTTAGTTACTCTAGTTTTGAAGAGTTGAAGATAATTTTCTATTTTTTTCGCAGATTTGTACGAAGGGTTGAAACGAGCGCAAAGGTCGAGGCTTGAAGATCAAAGAGGGACCGAAATCAATTTCGAATTGCCGGATTTTTTAAAGGTAGGCTTAAAATTTCCAATTTATTCAAATTATTAAAACAAGTCTGGACTCTAATTACCGTATACTTAAAAAGTATTCCGCTTAAAAGAGTAGAGCTTACCAGATTTTTAATTCCAACTTTAATAGATTCAAAGACATTTTTTTAAAAAACTTTGTGAAAACAAGTACTAGTTTATTTTGATCATAGACTAAAATTGGCTTTTCAAAATGATGAAATTGCTTCTCAGAATAAAGAAAACGGCAAAGTATTGGAAAGCAAGAAACTACGAAAGTTTCGCGGGACTTCCGTCAATTACGACGGCCATACGAAGTTCTACGACTCTTCCGAGGAAAAGCAGAATTCAAGTGTTCAGGATAACAAAGTAATGTCGAATGGGAATTCAGAAACGAGGGAAAGTTGCAGCAAAAGTTTTGACAGTTCTGTCAATTTGGATGGAACTCTCGTCGACGGGGATCAAACAATAATCGAAAATGGCTCGCCCTCGAAGACTCATAATAATTCATTCGACGCTCCATTCTCAACCATTTCCCCGTCGAAATTATCGAAACCACCGCCTCTTCCACCAAAGCCAAAAAACTTGCAACCGATTATTATAAAGAGCAATCACATCGTGTCTTCCAGACCTTTTCAAAGGATTGCTCAAATAAATCACGTTAATCCGGTCGATACAGAGAGAAAAAATAACTCTTAAGCATTTGAAAATTAGGATTAAAATTTTCTTTTTAGACTGAATGAATTATTTTATAAAAAAATTATTATTATGAAGAGAATCCAAAACAGGAAGGGAAAAGTAGTTTTGGAAATTAGATCAGCCTTTAGTCGAAGTCACTTCTGCGACTGGATTAATGTGGAAAGTATTAACGACTTACGAGTATTAACAAAGTGATAAATCGTATTTTTGATATTACACGTATTACGACTAAAACTTATTTAATGACTTTGAATCTTTTCAAAGATCGAATACTAATGATGTACGTGCAAATGTGATACAAAACTAGAAATTCAAAACTCGATTTCAATCAGTTTTAAACTTTTTAGACTTTTTAGAGAAAAGAAAATGAGTATATCAATTGCCAGATAATTTTATCATCGAGTATTTCACTCGGTTTCATATTGAAAGAAAGATAATAGAATTTACATTATGGGTACAAAATGCACCTGTGCTTCGAATCAAGCCAGTATTTTATACAGATATTGATCAAGAATCGTGCCTTACATTTTTTTCGTATACATATAGTATACCGAATTTTTTTCCTAGGGTAAAAATATAGACGTTAAGGAACGACAAATGTCGTTTAATTTATATTTTATACACTAACCGAATGTTATATTCCTGGTTGTACAGGAAGGATACAAATGTTTTGTTGTATTTAATGAGATGAGAGTATCTTGTTGACCGGAAAATGTGAATATTATCGAGGAATATTGACTTTTATATTTAACGTCAATACATAAATTATATGGATCGTGTTTTTAAAAAAAAATTTGTTTTATTTTTGGAATTCCTTGAATTTTTCATTCAATATGGAAGGTTTGGGACAACACCTTTTTCCCAAAACTTCAAAGTCCCAAATAAATATAAAATTACCGTAAATGTTTATTAACGAAATTTAATTCTTTCAAACTTGTAATTTTTAAACCATTAAGTTTAATGAATTAAATCATTGAAACTATTTTAAAACTAAAAAGAATGGTACATTTTTTTTTTTTAAACATTGGAGTAAACCTTTAATTTTTAAGAGCATGTGGGAAAAGTGAATTTAGCCATATATATTCCATCTATTTACTCGTAAATAAGTAAATAAATAATTTAGATTTTGTGCAAAAGACAGCGTTAAAGAAAGTATTCACCCACCGCTGTCTTCTGTACAAAATGTAAATTATTTATTTATTTATTTATGAGTAAATAGGTGGAATATATATGGCTAAAATCACTTCTCCTACATGCCTTTAAATAGTTTATAAATAATATTCTCTATAATTAAAACTTCATATTTTTATTTAATTATAACCTAAATATAAGTACGTCATCAGAAATTTAATTTTGACAATAGTGATAATTATTCTTGTTTATTGTTTTGTTGTTGTTTGTTTATGATTATTTTGTTTAATTGTTTATAGAATTCCAACTTTTAAAAATCGAATTGTTATTCGCGCCTTTTTTTAAAAATTAAAGATGGCGCTTTTTTCCGTTAAATTTTCTTAGCGGCAAATCGTTTGGAAAATCATCGGTCACAGAACAAGAAGACAAATCGACTCCCGAGTTACACCGGTTAATTTCCAGATTCCATCAATAATAACAAGTTTATAGCGATCTTGACAAGTCGTCCTAAGAATCTGGAATTGTGTGAGATTCCGTGACACTGAGAAAACATCGAATCTACAATTTTATTGGTAAGAATTGAGAAAATTAATCTTATGTCCATCACTTAACCGTGCATACCTTCATGTCTTTTTCTTTCCTTTTTTGTACGTTATTTACTTTTGCCTCGAAAAATCTTTCAGCTATTTCATTCCTAAACATACAGTTAAACTGTTGACAATCTTAATTGAATAGACTTCTCTCATAAAATGTGTTTTTTTACCTGATGAAATTTTTTTTTCTCACGTGGCGAGAAAAAAATTGGGTGTGTTCAACGTGATTTCTAGAACATTTCCGTCCGTAATTGTTATTTGTTTCGATCAATATATTTTGTCAGTGAAGGAAAGATATTCGGTAAATAGTGGAATATTATTATTAATAAATCTAAGAAATTAATGACCTTCAACTTTGAGGTTATTTTTCTACAAAGTTTCAAATTTTTGTAACGTAGGTGATAGGATGGACTTATTCCTTGTTTGGAGAGAGGCAAAAGATAATTAAAGGGAATTTAAAAGGGAGATTTTGACTTATGATTCTGTGTTTTAAATACAAGCTTATTGGTGAAAAAAGATAAATAATTCAGACTATTCTTTGTCGAGCGAAATTTGATATCTGAAAATTCTCCTGTTTGGAATTCCCTTTTGTAATTTATCAAAATCGCAGCATTTACGATACTTCTTGTGTTTTAATTAATTAATAATTACAAAAATCATTTAGGCTAATTTTAAGGTTTTAAGTAATACTTCCTTAAATAAATTAATAATTTTTTATCAATAATTCTTTGTTCAAATTATAATTGTTATAAATGACAATTCATTTATTTTTATTAAAGTAAGTCAGTATTTTCTTTTTAAAGTTGATAGATGGCCAACTAGGGGTTTATGTTTAAAATTTAACAAATGAGTCAAGTTTGAGATCAAAATGAATTTTATTTAATTAAAAATCAAGCAAATTAAGGGCGTTGAAACCAAGTTCTATATCGAAATGGGAATGTGTCTATAGAGCACAAAATGTCTAATTTGAATACTTTTTGCTTAAAATGAAGAATTCGAGTTCTAGCTTCAAAATACAATCGTTTCATTTTGCACAAAAAATATTAAATTAACACAATTTTTCATTCTATACGCATTTTTCTGTTTGAAAAATAAGTACCACTACAGAGTGAAAAAATATCTAATTATATTATTTTTTGAGTAAAATGAGGAATTCGAATTTTAGGCTAGAATTTGGATCTAACTTTAAGTAAATAGAAAAATATAAAAAACAGTTCATAACTTAAAATTTATTCGCTTAGCTTCTTGGTTTATTTGATTTATAAATAAAATTATCTGAAAATTATTAATAATAATTAAGAAAGGAAAAAAAAAAAAATTCTGTCATCTGTATCCGAGTCGCCTGAATATAGGCAACTGAACTTGCTGTCATGTATGTAATTTTAATGCCTATTTTTATCGAGAAGCCACTATATTTATAAAATCCTTTTTCATATAACGCTTTCATTATAATTGACAATTTATTTTATTTTAAATTTATATTTTATGTCTAATTTTCAAAATTACTTTTGTCAATTATTTAGAAAAATCTGTTTTTTTAAATCTGATTGAAGCAATATTTATTAAAAATAATTGTACAGTTACTTCTAATTACTAACACTATTTTACAACAATACTAGACACTTCCTTTAATTATTTTTAATTTGAATAAACAAGATAAAATCTTATTAAATTTGTAAACACATAATTAAACACATTTGGTGTTTGGGTGGTGCTAAAAAAATATTCTCAAATTTCGAAAGGGACAACTGGTGAGCAATCCAGAATCACATTACCCGTGCGTTTTAGAAACACGAGAGCATTCTGTGATGTGAAGCATAAAATTAAAATTATTGAGGCGAATAGGCTCATGAGTTAGGGGGCGACAATTATTACAGGGCCGTATAATATATATCTTTTTCTACATTTATCTATGTTTAGCGTCATTTATAATTAGATATTTTCTCGCTTTTTTTCAAAATCGAATTTTAAAAAGTTTGTAAATAAAGTTTAAAGAAAAATTAAAAATTTTAATAAAATAAAAAAAAAATTTGAGTGTATAAAAATACAACAGAAAAAAAAAACTTAATTAAAATTCTGCAATCAATTTACTTTTCATTCTATTTAATAAAACGCTATTTTGTAAAATAACGAGATAATTTTGACGCTTTCACTAAATGTTTTGTAATGAAATGATAACGAGTAATTTCAATCAATTTACATTTTAGATTTTTTAGATGTTCTTAATTTCCAAAATTAATGATTTTTTTTCTGTCTAGAATAGCAGGTGATCGAAAAAATTTTTTTAGACCCGTTCCTGGTTTAGTGGTTAGATTATATGACACACTCTCTTTGCAATGTCAACCGCTGACTGGTGACCGTTGGTCTTGCAACGCAAACTCTTTAATCGTGGGAGGTTGATATTTAAAGTGAAATCAACAAAAGTATCCATTCAGACATATTTTATATTCTGAATACATTTTTTATTACTTCTTTGGATTTTTTTACATCCATTGCCACCCAAAAATTATTAAAAATAAACTTAGAATTATTTTAGACACTTGTTCATAGCTCTATTCTAAGGATTTTATTTCAGATAAATTTTTTTTTTCCCGCAATTTTCACTGGTTCTGGAGTAAATATTTACGAACAGAAAGGTTCAATACAAATATTTACGTAAAGACGTTTTATTTTCTATTTATTTTTATGTTTTGATTCCTCCTTGATAGGGAATCAATTTTCATGAATGGAAGATGAAGGCAAAGGTGTGAGAGTGAAGAATTACACCTACAACTTTCCTTCTTTATTTTCTCTCTCAGAAGATATTTGCTCCATACAACCACCATGTGACGGTTGAAGCTTTGCTTATCATAATATTCGCCCAGCACCACGTTCCACTTTTATAGAACGTTTCGTCAGTCTTTATCGTACAGTCGTACTACCTTCTTCTTGACTCAATTTTAATTTCTCGTGATTGAATTGACACTTCATTTTTATTCTTATCGTCGTTTTTATTATCATCCTCGTTCAAACGGAAATCAGTAAGTGTGTTATGTACATAAAACGGAATGGAAGTGTTGTATAACCATCTGATAAATTCCACAAAATCCTTTAAACCCATTTCACTCTTAATTTTACTCGTAATTTACAAATTGGACTTATTTACATATTTAAATGGAAATACAATTATTATTCCTAAGTTGACATAAATGAGATAAATACAGTCCTGACTGAATTTAGATTTACTGATAATTTTGAGATTATAACTTAGACCCAAGACCCTTAAAATAAAAATTTTATTTCTGATTTCAGATTCCTTCTCAATGTAGCTGATCAGCTTCACAAAAGTATCAAGAATTCGAAATTACATGTTCTATCAAAATTTGACCTTGATCTAAGTAACTTTTTAAATCAAGTGAGTGATCTATTTTTCGGACTTCGAAATTTTTTTAGGCCGACTAATTTTCGCCTTAAGATTAACTGCTTCCAAGTGCAAGTGATTTAAAATTTTATAAATTAAACTAATCGATTCGCGCCTTTTGAGTTTGACGATTAAATAATCAAATTGTGAAAAATGTCTAATAATAGAGCGAAGAGTGTGTTATCAAGAATTATTGAAGTTGAGGAATCCCCTATTCGATTTTCAAAAGAATCAGAGTCGTTTGTTTCTCCGATAACGAACATAGTGCGTGCTTTGAACAAATCTTCCCTCTCTTCTCAAGATTCTCCAAGAAATATGAAGAGATGCTACCTGGACGTGGTCGATCGAAAAGATGGTGAGTTTTTATACATTTATTTTTCATATCGTTTTTTGGGTATTTTTTGCTTCTTGTTTTATCCAAATGTTAAGAATGGAATATCAATTTATTACAAGCTATATAACACCGGTAAATTGGCAAATTATTACTAAATTTTCAGGAAATTTTAAAAATAGAAGGTCAAATATTATCTATTCGAGCTATCAGTAGATCCTGTCAACTTAAAATTGAAATATTGCCAATGAATATTTATTTAATACTAGAACAGTGGAACAAAATTTCTTTGCGACTAATTTCTAAGCAACTAATTAAAAAAATTTTTTTTTTGCCATTACTTATTTGTTAAGATTTCAGTAAATTGCCAGAAATTGTAGTGAATTTCTGAATTGAAATGAATTAAAGGTATTTTAACGAGTTTTAACATTTTTTAAACATTTAAAAAATTTTTGCTCCTAATTCCATTTAATTAATTTTATATGAGTTCTTCTATTTGAATTGATGTTCCTTTGATAAAAAAAAAAATTGTTTCGTATTATGTAACTTGGCCGTTATCTTCTTTGGAAAGGTTAGGATTGGGATGATGAACACTTTAAATATATATCGTGGCAACCTCGGTGGCAACGGTTGCGAGCAATTTCTGAATAGCATTCGAAGTGATGTTGTCAATGTGTCGATAGCCGACTCTGTAAACTTTGATTGTATAAGAGTATATATAGCATGTGCGATCAATCTTTTAAAGATCTCCGATTTCCGGTAGACGTAGTACGAAATTTATATGCATAAATGCGGTTTGGATTATGAAAATTTTCCTCTATCAATAGATCCAACAAATTTAATTGTTCTTCACTCAAGGTCATTTCGTTTTGCATTCTTATTTTTCTCCTCATTGCTTTTATTAAATTAAATAAAATTATTTATTTTAGGCTGTTCTGTCTTTCCTCTTTTGAAAAATAAACTATTTGAGATTAAAATTAATTTCCCTAGCAAGAGCTTCGGATTGAAATTCAATCTGAAATTTTCCGAATCATTCCGGAATTTGTATCCGAACCAAACAGTTTCATTCCAATCTAATCCGAAGGAAGTTTTCA
>JAUESH010000041.1:1039221-1050081 GCA_032275165.1 Synergus magnus
ATTTCAATAGCATTATTATTGAAAATTTACTCGCATTTTTAATACTTTTCTGTCAGGGAAATTCGTCTGAAAGTCAGAGAAAAGTCAGGGAAATGTCAGGGAAATTGAAAAATTGAATGGTGTGACCACCTTGGATTTCCTCCGCATTTTCTTTCACAATTTAAAGCGAAGCTGACATGAATTTTCCAACTCTCTGAAGTATATTTTATGCCAGAGGTTCTTCAAATACATATTACATCTGACACATTTTCATTGAAGAAATATATACCAAGTTTCGAAATTCGAAATCGATATTTTCTGTTTATGCGGTACAAATAGGGGCCAAAGTAGAAACAACAGTGTAATCACTGAAAAATACTGAAAGAGCTCGTTTACACTGAACGAGTTGAATTTTTATTGGTTTGTATATTTGCAATCTGGTTGCCGGAAGTAATTTCCGTCGCTCTCTTGTCACGACTTTGCGAGTCGATCGTGCTTTATATTAAATTGGCCAATGTCAAGTCGGTGCACTTGCACTCTAAGTACGGAAAATTACCCGGTCGGCAACCTCTTGCTCTTAAAAAATGCTTGATCACAGCTAGCACAAGTTTCAGATTAGTTGAAAAGGTGCAAAGATAATTTTTGTCAGAGTCAATGCCGCGAATCAAAACTTATTGTTAGAAAAGACTGAATACAATCTATCAATTTCTTGAATGCTTTAGCATCCTTCAGGAAATATTTTTATCTCGTAAAGAAATCTGTTCAATTAAACTTTAAAGTTTTATGATTTATTAATCTATTATTAAATTAGCCAAGGGACTTTTGCTAAAAAGTTAGGAATATTCTTCATATTTTAATGAGTGTACACTAGTTTAGGTTGAGCGTGTTCAAGAGCGTGTTTTCGCACCTTTAATCACCAGTTCAAGTACACTCAATCCCCATTATAATCAAACTGAGTTTATTGGATTCCTAGAATTTGCGTCGGTCGCATATTTAGATGACAGGAACCGAGGAGCATTTTCCCTGTCCCTCAAGCGCTGGGAGCTCCCTGGATAGCGCAATTTTTTTACGTTTCAATGACCTCGATATATTGCTAATTGGATTATTTATAAACTATATAATTAAGTAGCAGAACATTGATTTAAGGGTGTTTTTCGCTCTGTAGCGCTATTCACTTTTTAAGTAGAAATTTCCGTACAGAGCGAAAAAATGTATAATTAATACTTTTTGTGTAAAACGAAGAATTCGAAATCTATCACATTATATATTTTTTCGCCCTGTATGAATATTTCTATTAAAAGAATGAATAGCTCTACAGAGCGATAAAATATATAATTATAATATTTGTTAAGTAAAATAAAGAATTCGAATTATTATATGTACAATAATATTTTGATCACCTTCTCTTTCGTGAAAATCTCTGATTCTTTATTAATTATTTGCAGTCACAGTTTGCTCAAAAAGCAGACTTGTTGTTTTCGTTTTGTAAGTAAAAATACAAAACTGATTTTGTAATACGAAGCAACAATTAGTCGAGGGAGGGGGCGTCCCCCGAACGTGAAATTCGTTAGCATCCGCTTTTTTTTGCACGCGATTGCGAAACATTATGAAAATAAGCACGTGTGCACATAAACGAGACGAGAAAAGAATGCCGTCATATAGTGGCTATAATTAGAACCGGTATGTTATAACAATCGTTATATACTTTGGGCGATAACAAGGTTTCATTCTCCTACGGTAGCGGTAATCCCCTCTTTAAAGCTATTTGATCTACGAAAAAGATTTTTTAATCCATTCTTTCTATTGCTTTTAGTGTTTTAATATTTATTATTAAAACCCTGAACATAATATTATTATGGAGCATAATCTACGATTTAATGGCATGAAGTTGCCAATTTAACCACTTTAAGGTTGTTGAGTCCAAGTATGTACTCATTTTTCAAATATAATTATGTGTACAGAGCCCAAAATTTGAATAAAAAAGCTGGTTATGCAAAGAAAATTCCATATTCTAAGATGAGTGGATTAAAAAACCAAATTCCAATCTCCTAATTCTCTAATTTTCTAAACCCTCAACGACTTCCGGTTCTGTCTAGAGGGAACTTTCGCAAAACAGATTCAGCAGACATTTATTTTTGGATCCCTATTTCAAGACCTAGGTTTAAAGAACGCGAAGGGTACGAGATTCCAGACTGAACAGAAAAAAAAGAAAATCCCAGAATCTTATGGAATGTGAAGTCTCACGTCTGGAAGCTTAATCATCTTTGCCTCTACACCATATCTCATGTCCTAGGCCCCGATTTTTATTTTCTTTGTCAAACAACATGTTTGCCTTTTTTACTACCTTTACAAGGTCACTAGGTTGGCTTCTCAGTGTCATTGTCACAGAGGACAATAATCTTTCTTTCACTACACAGACATGATAACCTGAGAATCGATTTTCCTTAAAACGGTTTCTGGGTTCTCTGTATAGCAGATTAGTGGATAGAAAGGACAAATGCTGTCCATTGTACTGGAAGTTGACCAAGTTGACCAAACGAGAACTGGTGTCAGGTGTAATAAATCTTGGGGCGGTTAGTTTGACAAATTGCTACTACCGTTTAATTCTCCCCTCAGTTTAGTTTAGCTTGGCTCTTTAGGAAGCAGATATCCAATCAGCGGCGGTGGCTTGATTTTTATCTCCTAGACCTGTCGGCGCTGAAAGGTGCGTTTATAAAGTTGAAAGGACCAGACAATTATCTCTATTTAAAAAATTCCCTCGCGTGACGTGATTATACTAGTATAGTTTTTTTTTATGTAACTTTACTTTCGTTTATTACTTTCGGCGGGGCATGAATATATAGATGAAAGTTGAAATGAATTATTTTTAACTTGATGTCTTTTTGTCATTTGCAGAATTCGTTCGGAAGGCCAGACGAAATTGTGGCTGAGGAGACCCTAGACAACCACATCAGATGCAACAACTCCTTCGTTCAAGATCTTTTCCAAGCACAATTTCGCTCGAGCTTAACATGTCCGAAGTGTAATCAACAGTCAAACACTTTCGATCCATTCCTCTGCGTTTCAATTCCAGTCCCACAGAATCATCGACAGATCAATCTTTTTGTCAACGTTCTCTACACGTCACAACAACCCCGACAAGTTAAGATTGGAGTCAGTGTCAATCAAGCAGCAAACGTCAAAGAACTGAGAGAAATCCTTGCAAGCGATACTGGCATTGACGAAAATCACATGCTTCTCACTGAAGTCTATGACGAAGGATTTCACAGGTACTATTTTAACTGGAATTTACGAGAAAAAAAACCAGGAAACTGGGAATTTAAATAAATCGGGGTTAGAAAGTCGAATCAGCAAAAATCGTATAAATTTTTTTTTTTTAAAAAGAGATATTTTCATTTGAAGTTTGTATTTAATTGTAAAATTTGGATTTTTTATCTTGGGACAAAAACAGGAATAAATCGGAAATTAACCGGGAATTTGGTGGGCGAAAATTTATAGATACCCTGAATTTATTATTTTCTCGATATTTTTATAAAAACTACAAACTCTTAACTATTTTCTTATTTACAGGACCTTTTCCGACTGTCAACCGCTCTCTGTGATCACCGAAAACGATCCTCTCTACTGCATAGAACTCCCTCAACTGAAGGAGCCAACGGAGCAGGCCTACATCCTCCTCGTCTGGATCAACGTTCTAGTTAAAGGCGACCTTCGAGAAAGATTTGGAAGTCCCTACACGATGCAAATTTCTCGCGAGACTTCCTACGAAGACCTGCAAAAACTCCTCCTCAAAGAAATGCACACAACCCTGGCCGATGATGTCCTTACTGCAAGTCAAAACCCTGGACTCTTCAACATCCGCGTCGCCGATCCAGTCGCGACTCCCATTCAGGATGAACATCCCTGCATAGACCCTTGTGTCGAACATCCACTCTACACTGAACAAATCGAACAAGCCTTGACCCTTTGTGCCGACGATTCTGGCCCTCAACACGTTAAGTTGATTCTCGAATGGGACGAATCAACCAAGTCAAAAATCATCCAGGACGATTCTGACCAAATCGAAGAGCACGCGAGCGTCAAACAACTGAAAACTAACTCCGAACTCGGAGGAACTGTTAATCTCGAAGATTGCTTTCATTTGTATACTCGAGAGGAAACCTTGGGAGCGGAAGACGCCTGGCATTGTCCTTTTTGTAATCGAAAACAAGAGGTTGTGAAAAAACTTGGTCTTTGGACGCTGCCTCATATCCTTGTGATCCATCTTAAAAGGTTTCGTCAGCAGTCGAAGCAAAGGTCGACCTCGAAATTAACGATGTTGGTTGATTTCCCTCTTCACGGATTCGACATGACTCCACATCTCGCCCACAGTGGAATCCAGTCGCACAATATCGCGAATTTGGGAGGAATTGGTTGGTCCCCTTGGAAAAAACCGAGACCGAGGCAGCAGCAGAATATTTCAAGCTATGATGATAATGTCTATGATCTCTATGCTATTTGTAATCATCACGGACAGGATCTTCAGGGAGGACACTACACGGCTTTTTGCAAGAATCCGTATGACACTCAGTGGTATTGCTTTGATGATACCAGGGTGGAAGCCGTAAAAGATACGAATTTGGTTACGAACTCGGCCTACATGCTGTTTTATCAGAAGAGGCAGAATAATAACTCGACTGGAAACTCGTCATCAGCTTCGACTAGTTCTGCGGGGTCGGGACTCGATCACTGGGTTTCGAAAATGCCCCTATTCCATTTTAATAACAAGAACAGCGGTAATATTGGTAGCAATAAGCAGAGCAAGTCGCAGGAGGTTTTGTGCCAAGAGAAGATTGTTGAGGAGAAAAATTTGAATAACTTTAACAGGGGTTGCAGAAATTATGCAACTCTGCAGCCACAGAAGAGGAGTGTTGCAACTGAGACGGATTATGGGGAGGTGGATCGGTACTCGGATGTTGAGGCTCCCATGGACTTTCCATCGAGAAGAGATTGGGTAAGGTTCTGATCTTAAATTAAATTTACAAGTATTGATGTTTTCACATCCGAGTACAATTGAACAAGAGGCTTGAAATCCAAATTGAAATTGAAATTATGTAAATATCAAGCATATTCCAACGCTTTTAAGTTATCCATCAGACTCTAGATTTTTAAAAAATTGATACCTTTCAAATTAATATTCTGCGGAATAATAGAGAAAGTTTTTAATTGAAAATTCTTTAATTTCAGGCATCACCGAAACCTGTGAGGCGGACCTCTTCTATTACTTTAACCCCTCACGTACCCCAGGCAATAATTCAGAATGCCAACAGTGATTCGGACACAACAGTGATACATGAATCAACATTGTAACACACAATTTAAGCCAGACATTTGCGTCTGGCTCGAGCTTAGCTCAACGAGTGCCTAGAAACTGGCGTTTCCGTTAAGTCTGAACTCAACGCAAGTAGAAAAAAGACAATTCAGTAGATAATAAGTCACTTTCTCAACAAAGCATCGATATTTGTAGCTTGGCTAGAATTTGAACTCCGACCTTTCGCTCAGACTTTGTACAATTTCCGATTTGTAATGCAACAGCAAAACAGAGAAAAAAAGAAGCCGAACTACAACGAGATCTCAAAAAGTTTTTGCCTTTCTTTGAAATTCTATTTCTATATGCGTCGAGGGTAGAGAAAATGTTTTGGGAAAATGAAAAACAAGTTCGGGGCATTAGCGAATTTCATATTTATAGTGTATTTGTATGGATCGCGTGAGTTGCTATTACAAAAGTGTAGATGTTAAAATATTTTCATGAGGAGAATGTGTTGAAATCTTTATATCCAATAGAGCATTGTAAACTTGATAAACTGTCCCCAGTAAAGTGTCAATGTAATTGTCGGTTTGCAGATAGTCCGAAAAAAATACAATAGAATTTGATTTTATTTGACTTGTGTAAAATATGTAACTTGTAATATATAATTTGAGATTTGACTTTTGAATTTTAATTTTAATAGAATATGTGTTGGAGATTTTTCTTTTAAAACAAAGATTTTTGACAATAAATTAGCAACTGTTTGAGGGTTTGATTTTAATTTAGGGTTACATTTTTAAACAAAGCAAGAATGCTCAATCTTTTTCGGATACTGGAATCCGACTTTTGCTCTGAGTCTACTTCGCTTAGATGTAATATTTATATTGTATTTGTATCACCCACTAGTGGCCTTACATCAGTAATCAATATCAATAAATCAATAATTCAATATTCACACTTGTGTAACCATACTAACTAATTACTTTCAGCATTTTGTATTATTGTATGAAGGAAAAAAATGTCGCGCGAGGGCCACTGGGCCGAGAAATGGGAAACAATTATGTAAAATATTTCTCTTTTTACACTTCTCTTCCAATCTTCAATGTTCTTCCACGATTTAAGACTCAATGCTTGAAACTCTGCTTTTTTTGTAAAAACGAAACCAAGAGACGAAAGACTTCTCAGCGCAGTGACTTTTCTCCGCGACAATGGTATCAATACTTGTCAGCAATTTTTTTATTAGTAAATACTCTAACCTCCCAGTTTTAATTATCATTCCAGATATGATGAGATTTTAAGATGTGAAAGAGAAAAACATGGGAGAGTTTGAGAGAATGCGAACGAAAGAGAGAATATAAACTTAGAGAAAAAAGTGAGAAAGAAACTATATATATAACTTTATATATATAAATAATAAACTTTATATATATATAAACATAGCGAATAGCAGATATTTAAGTTATTTTAAAGTAATGTTTACAACTAGTCACACGAATCGTGGACATGGGTAGAAAACACACGCGATTTAAAATAGAAAATAAATTGAAATTGTAAAACGAAGAGGGGAAATGAATTCTATTACCACCTACTATGACAATTATTATTTAGAAAAGTTATTATGTAATCTCGTTAACCGACTGAGGGATATTATAATTACGATTGTGGATTCATATATTGCTATGATTTTGTTGAAATAAATAGAGAATGTATATGTGAGAAAAATTTCTCTATCATTGTTTGTCTTAGTCTTTTAGTATTTAGTAAATTTTTTATTTAGGAGGAGACTTCTATTTTTCATCAGGCTTTCAATCTCTTTTTTTGTTTTTAATTTTATGTATTAAAATAAAAGAAATGAAATGTTATTGAAAAAGTTTCTCAATACTAGAAAGTGAATTCAAATATTTAATAATTGAAATAATTGAGATTTTGTATTTTAGAAGAAATATTGTCCTTTATTTCTTCTTGTTAGAGAAATTACGTTTTCTCTTGTCTGCATTTCAAACCGAGTTTAAGATATAACTCATAATTATCGAATTGCGTGTTGTGTAATACCCGGTAATTTTACTTCCGTGCTGATTTATCGTGAAAGATTAAGAAGAATTAGTTTAAAATCGAATCTTATTAGTTTTGCGGACGTAAGTTATTTATTATAAATTAAGAATTAAAAATCGATCGAATTGTTCATTAATCTTATTTCCCTAAGAAGATTAAATTTGAAAAATGTACCTATTTATGTCCATGACTATTAAAAAAATAAAAGCCAATTTTGGCGCGAAAATTTCAAATCGAAAAAAAATGTAAAATATGTAGTTCCACCCATTATC
This sequence comes from Synergus magnus, assembly GCA_032275165.1. Classification (NCBI taxonomy): domain Eukaryota; kingdom Metazoa; phylum Arthropoda; class Insecta; order Hymenoptera; family Cynipidae; genus Synergus; species Synergus magnus. Next base: position 1,046,812 of record JAUESH010000041.1, read on the forward strand.
GATCAACAATCGATTTCACCCCAATAGATTCCTGTCATACCGATACATTTAAATTCTGCCAATAATGATCCGATAATGATTACATTATATACCCTTTCTCACCCTCAAAGACCTAAATGACTCAAAAAAAGAATATCCTGGCATTTTTTCCTCTCCAATATATTACGAAAACCAAGAACACCACCTCCACCTTGAATCAGTCACGCGCAAAATCCTCATCCTCCTGAAAATAGAAAATATAAAACATGGCGCTGCTGTTCTCTTCTCTGATTCGTTGAAACACTAATCTGTCCCCACTCCAGCTTCCCATCAGTCGGGCTCGGGTCGCCGTCGCGTAAAGAGTATTTGTTGTGCTTTTGTGCAAAAGTGTTTGGATTTCTCACTGAAAAATCAAGGTAAGGAAATACAACATTTCCCCAACTTTCATTTTGAAAATTTTCCACCACGTGAAAAGTGCATCAATCCTATCAACCTTTTTTCAATGTTGGAAGTGTCGAATTTAAGCAACAAGGGTGAGTCGAATTTGACAGTGCCTTCTGCAATGGACGATGAGTGATCCTTGCCAGAGTCCTCGCAAACCTTCCAAGCTCTTTGTCCTTAATTTTACATCGAAATTATATTCGCAGTTTTTTGAGACTTTTCCGGCTTTTTGGGAAACAACAGGCCTGTGCCTCTCCCTCGAGAGAAGTCGCGGTGGCGCTTCGAGTCTTGTATGTACTCTCGGGATCGATACACAGGACATACACTGTGTCGCGAGGTGTTATATATATATGTAGGTGTGGGGCTCGTTTTTCTGTGTTTTGTGTGCGTAGAGTGCGTGCGTGCTCTCAGAGCGGGGGTGAATTTTATTTTCCTCGGTCATGGCGGTTTTGTATGGCTTCCGAGAAATTTAAGAGGACGCCTTCGGACCGCTGCAGGTCATGCGGGTGATGGGGTCGTAAAAAACACCCTCCTTTCGAATTGTGTGACAGTCAATTCGTGTTCGGTACCGATACTCTCTGGACCAAATCCGAAAAACGATGTTTTATTGACATTATAACTTGATTGCTCCGAAAATACCAAATCCAGGTTTTTGTTCTTCTTATAAGCGTTTATTTATCGAAATTATTTTTTATATTCTCGTTGCTTATGAGGATATGTCTTTAGTTCTTTTGATTCGAGAGAAACAATTATCAATTTGAAAAGAACGTACATATATCTCAGTTTTTGAAATTTTTGGGGTTAGGGATCCAAGATAATTGTTCGCAAGAATGGTTATAGCAAATTCTTTTGTTGAGGTATTAAAACGTGATAATTCGAAGTGAAAACTGACAAACGAAATTCTGAAATTGTTTTTCAGTTGTGCATGTATTGTTGTAAAAAATGAAAAATCGTAATGACAGATTTCAAGTTGCTTTCAATGCTTTGAAAGCTTTGAAATTCAGATGTTAATCAAACTCTGTTATTGTAAAATATTCAAATCTTTTATATATTTGTTCTTTCAATTACATATCGAAACTGACAAATCTAGAAATTTATAAATTCCAATAAGGATAATTAATTGATTATACATTGCAAAGTTTTTATATTTCGCTTATTTTAAATTCGTAAATTCTAAATCGACCTGCAAATGCTTCACGAGTTCAAAGCTTCGAATTTTATAGAATCTTTTCAATTGATATGAATTTTTAATTCTTTTCACGTGGAAAAACAAAATCGGAATTGCTGCTGAATTTGAGTGAGCTTTAATAATCGAATTTTTTAAGTGAAAAGTTTCTGTAACTTATTAAAACTTGCACTTTTATCATTCCAATTGCTTTCAACAAGGCAATCGTAATAATGTCGTGATGCGACTATATTAGGGTCTAGGCACTGACTCATTCATTGCACTATCGCGAAATCACTTTGCCGGAAATTGCTTTGATAAACTTAGGGCCGACAAATAGCGTCAAGCTATAAAGGCGCTTTAATACATTACATTTATCAAGTAAACCAGTAACATAGTCCCTCTAGAAATACATACATACAATACCATTTCTACATTTTTCCTCCCGAGTGAAATAACTTCAATTATAAATTTTAAATTGCTTTTTCTGGCTCCATAAAATTCACGTAAATATTTAATATAATTTCAATTCAAACAAATTCCATCTAATTTTGCACAGTAAACATTAAATTAAATTCACAGAGTTTTTAAAGAAATTTTTAAAGAAAAATGATAAGATATCCAATTAAAATAACGAGGTGAATTAAATTTTACTGAAATATAACGGTGAAAGTAAAGAGTAAAATAATCTTCTTACGATGTTGGAAGGTGATTAAGTAAATATAACCTAGAGTGAATCTCGGAAATATGTTTAATTAAAAGTTGATTTTTGCCTTACTCTGGTAATTCATTTTTTTAATACCTCTTTTCTGGAATGCATGGAACGATTATTTGCTTAACGAAACGAAATAATTGTGTGTGATAATGTTACTAAGCTAGAGGCGTTGGATAATTAAGTATATTACCAAGCGCCATTTACCGGAAATTTCAGCTCAAATTGGTCTAGCTCTAGTCATTTTGGTAATCAAATTTCACACCATCATTTTGGATTTTGTTACCAAATCTGTCTTTGTATTTTATCCATTTATATAAATTATTCAACAATTTAAGTATTCTCTATTCATGACATTAAAATTTCAAAATTGAGAAGTTTTGAAAATTGGAAAAGATCATAATAATAGATTTTTAAATTCGAAATGTTTGAAATTTAAATCAATGTACAACTATTAAAAGACATTTTGAAACGCGGAATTAAAAATGCTTATAATACTGATAATTCTTGTCTACTTCCATTTCCATCTATAAAAGAAATAATAAAAGTTTAAAATAGTATGAATAGAAGATTTTCTTTTAAGAATGATCGAATGCAATTCAAAACATCAATGAGTACGATAATATTTGAATAAGGACCTTTACTTCAATTTTAAATGATCTTTTCGTTGCTATAAGGTAAACCGACCATTACTGGGACAGTTACGAAAAGCTAACCCACATAAACACATTTTCAAAATGGCGTAAACGTATTAAAAATGTGCAGAATAATTACTTTTTCTATTAGTATAGAAAATTTCATTAATACAAAACTGTTAAAGTTATGCGGAAAGTTTTGAAATACAAAAAAAAAATGGCGAATTTTGCAGCGGTTCATTCACAGATATTGAGGAGTACATATCTTTTATTATTTTTTGCTAAATGTATAACTTGTCAAAACAAAAATAAATAGGGGTAATAAATTCATAAGACCT
>JAUESH010000041.1:1052301-1071761 GCA_032275165.1 Synergus magnus
TTTTTTTTTGTCGAAAAAAGTCATAAGGTTCGACTTTCTGAGTACTAAGAATGTCCGTACATAGAATTTGTAAATTAAAAAAAAAATGGTCTTAAAAATTTTCAAAATGCTCTTGCTTTCTGAATTTGTATCCAAAATGGCTGGCTAACGAACTTGACTTTCATTTTAGGACACTAAAATAGTATAGCAAAGGCCAATCCAAACTATCAATTCTTTCGAAAGTTATCGTGCTCACAAACTAAAAATCTACAGACTCACACACACAGACAGACACGTTCTTAAAAACATGTTTTTCGGGTTCAGGGGGTCAAAAAACGTCTGGTTTGTCAGACTAGATGTCGACAACTTCAATCCAATACTATATGAGAGAAAGTATTTTTATTTTTTTCATTATAAAAAAAAAATATTTTGCAATCTTTTGTTCTATTGTGTTACAGGATGTTTAGAATGAAAGTCATGAATTAAAATAAATCTTTGCGCTTTGCGGTAAATATAAATATGTTACTTTTAGTTGACCAGGAAATTTTCGAAAAACTTGGCCGGGAAAAACCGGGAAATGGGCCGGAATTTGAAATCGTCCGCCGAATTACCACCCTGCTTACGTTTTTTATTTTTCTTTCAGTAAATTCTATTTAAATCCCAAAATATAAACATATTACTGTATTCTTCTACGTTACAATATTAACTCCAAATCTATGCATATAACAACTCCTTGTATGCAAATATTGTTTTGTAATTTTGTATATGAAATTGTCGACAGTTCTATTACAAACAAGATTACAAATACATACCTACTATTTAAAGCACAGATCGAATATAGCAGATAAAATATGACACAGTTAGGATTTCTCTTATAGAGGTCTAACCACCTTTTACCACAGGTAACACAAATTATTGTTTAATATTGAAGAAAGCAGAGAGAAAGAAAGTATTCCTGTATCAGCTTTGAAATTTCACTTACAGATTACATAAAACGTTGAAACTCGATTCAAACGGTAATTTTACTTTTAATTAAATATTTTTGCAGAATTTTCCAAACCTGGCCCAGAAATTATTTTATTTTTACAAAAACCGTTAATTGCCGTTTTTTCTCTGATTTAACAATTAATTTTCTGAGAAATTATTGAACAAAATTAACCAAAAATTTAGAAAGAATATTTAGACCCAGAAGTTGCAGTTTATAAGCTACCTAGTACGTAAATAAAATCCCTCTTTATTTGTTAGTTTCAGGGGATTAGTTCCCATAAATATTGGACTTCATGAGGGGAGAAGTATTGCGTGACTCGTATTGTTAAAAGAGGTCGTGTCATCTTGCCCCGTCTTACAAAATAATCCATATAGTTTACACCATGATAGTATGATACAATATTATTGTTGCGGAAATAATGAAAGATCTGACATGGATGAGCGAGGGTAGAATTTTTAGTCATCTACAAAAGTGAAATAATGATCAAGCTAATTCAGTATCAATCCCCGAGTCCACTAACACAAGTCACTTGATCACACAAAAAATATTTAGAAAGTTTGTGGAAAATTAGCACAGATGTAGGTTCCGGAAGCTATGATCACGATCATTAATTTATTTAACGATCGATCCCGACACAACTGGAAGTATATATATATGTCATCCCACTGATCACTTTCCACAACACCAGAAGACGATCGAGTCGGGAAACTCACTTCACTTCACACAAAAGAAAAGGAACTTGAAATTAATTCTGTACCGAAAATCACTAAAACTAAATGTTAATTACGGAAGAAAACAAAAATAGTAAACACTACAGAATATGTAGCAATTAAATTTTAATTATTTTAACATCGAAAGAAATTATTAGGGAGTTTCTCAATATATAAGATCAAATTATAAACAATTATTGTAGGCATTCATAATGGTGCCACGTGGCAACAAATCTTGACATGCGATTCTCTTGGATCTTATATTATATACTTTCATGCTACAATTATTGCATATTGTGCACTTGTACTTTACACGCTCTCTCAAGACATACGATGTTCCCATTCATAACTTTACTCCGAGCTACAATTAGTCGCGAGAATTCCTAGAATTTATGCGATTACCATTACACTTTGATTACCCGGTATTTTGATGTCGATACTTCGACTTTCCGGAAATGAAATACGGGTCACCCTGATTTAATACTCCCGTATCGACATTTAATTACACCGCGTTCCAATTTACTGCCACTGCATCTCTGCCTCTCTTAATCATCCAATTCCACTCATTATTTGCGTTTTATCCTATCAACTTTTAGTTTTACATTTGTGTTCAGCCTTATTTTCCACTCTCTTAATTTTTCAATTGAAAAATGATCTCAAAGTTTAAATTTCCCGGCATGTAAAAGATAAAATCTAAGGCTATGTTTAAGTTTGTAGTAAAGATTTTGACAATATTTGAACGTGTAGAGTTTTAAAATTATTAAGAACGAAAAATATTCTCGAGAATATTTTTGTGCGACAATGTTGTCAGGAGAAATGTCTTCTTTGAAATCTCTTCTAACGCCAAAGACAATATTTTATTTTATACATGTATTTTTATTTTCAAAAAGTGAGGCTTGCAATTTTTAGAATTGAGAAAGTGCAACTCAGCAATGATACAAATCAGGAGTGGTTAACGAGATAGCTCGTGGGAACGGACATAAAGTGAGCAGACATGGGGAAAAAAAGACATTTGGAGCTCACCATTGCTTTCAGCTTTAGTGTTCAGTCAGAACCCCTTGTAGCTGAATTGGTGAAAATAGTTTCGAGAATTCTTCGTCTCTGTCGTGCTTCTTTTTTTATAATTTTTTTTTCTCCTACTTCACTTCGCAATGCATTTCTGAGAAGTGAACTTAAACGAACGTAACGGGTGCGACGACCTAAACAGAGCAAAAAGGAATGAAGGTTCTAAATTCTGGTGGTCGATAAAAAAATTCCAGTAGTTTTAAGCACCCTTTGTTTAAATCGCCAAAAAATATATAGCAGCTATCTCTCTCAATTTCTCATGCCCTTTTTATTACTCCCCTCTACGAGTTTAATAATTCCAATATTGTAATGTAATTGAACCGAAATTTGATTAAAGACATATCTAGTTAAGTGAGGGGAGTTGGGGGAGGAACAGAACTCCCGGTAAAAAGGCTTACATTAAAAGGTATTGAAAATTTTCAATTCCTAACAATACCTTTTTTGTCCTCATTTTTAATTCGCGATTCAGCGTCGAGAAAAATCAGTTTCCAATACATTTCAATGACACTTGGAGCTTCGAAATATAACGTCTAATAAATGAAAAATCGAATTTTTGTTTAGCGCATTAGAATATGCTCCAAAAGCATGAAAATTGCAAATTCTACAAGAAATGTGCACAACAATACGTCATTTTATCGTAAATCACTCGCTTTATTCAAATTCTATCATTCTCAAAAATATAAAATGGTGATAAAAAAATTTTTAAATTATTTTGCACCACTACTATATGAATGGAAATGAATCCCGACCGCGTAAAATGACTAATACTGAGTTCTTAAAAGATTTTTACTTCATAATTATTCCAAAAACAATTAATAAAAATAACTAAAAGTGCAAATTTAAAAGGGATTCATAATTTTCTATTTCAAAGTTGCTTTGTGGTATCCAAAAGTATTTACAAAAATCTTTTCGTCGACGGGTACAGAAAGGGATACAACTTAAGAAATAACTTGCACTGTTGATTGAAAAATGTCTTAGGACTTTTCGATAGAACTCTTTGGGGGAGGAACAGAACTCCTGGAACTTTTGAAGAAAAATTTCCTATGATATTACAGTATTTTCAAAATGCTGTAATTTTTTGGATTTTGAATTTTTCGAAATTTCTTTTTTGTAGAACTCTAGAACTCTTTCAAGTAGACAAGATGGCGCTAAGAGAAATTTGGTTTTGAAAAAGTGGGGGGACAGGTATTTTTTTCGAAATTTTTTTATTTGGGTTCGCCGGAACTATTTTCGAAAAGCATCAGGAACTCTAGAACTATGCAAAATCTACTCAGAACTCTAAAAAAAAAATTCACTTTTTCAAAAGTGGGGGAGAGCGTGAAGTTAGCCCCCCATTTTTAAAAATTGATTTTTTTACCCTTTAAATGGCAGAACTATTCCTAAAACCTATCAGGAACTCTAGAACTATTGAAGAGAAACTCAGAACTCTAAAAAAAATTTCGAATTTTTTATAGTGGGGGTGGAACTTCACAGGGATACAAAATACAAAAGAATGTTTAAATTTTATAGTAGGTATGTATTTTAATGCTAAAAACTTAACGTAATAAATTAGTTTAGGCGCTCTCGAGATTTGCACCCGTCGCATCCTAATCCTGTTTATGCGGTGTATCACAAATCTCAAAATCGTGGAAACTAGGTCGAGAAGGATCTAGGGTGATTCGGAAGCTGAACCAACTGGCATGGATTTCATTAATTAAGCGCTCGTTCGCTCCACAACAGCGCTTCAAGCGTAATTGAATCTGGCCGCTAAAACGTTTCATTACGCCCTGAAACGTCGTCACTCTAATAAAGATTAAAGTGCATTCTTAACCGACCCCATTAATCTGCACTTAGACTCGCGAAAAACCCCCATTCTGTCTCCTTTTCTTTCATTAACAAATTTCATTTTCCGGAAATACTCGTCTGAAAAACCTCTTTAGGAAGATGCATTAGCGAGGTACGGTTCTAAACTGTATAGTATGTATTTTAATTTTTCTAGAGGCAAAAATATAACGTGAAGAATATATTGTAAGCAAAATTAAAAGATTAGAGTTCAGATAGAATTTATTTATTTACTAGCAGAAATTTATCTGACGTCACTTGGAATTTCAAGAGATTTCAAGATATTTAAAATGATTTTAAAGAATTCTAAGGGATTTTAAAGCATTTCAATATATTTTAAACAATTTCAACAGATTTTTAATGATTTTAAGTAATTACTAGGGATCCTAGGCGATTTTAAAGATTTTTTTAAGGACTTCAAAAGAATTAAAAATATTTCAAGGAATTAAAAAAAAATTGCTATATAATTTTCTCAAATGGAATTCGCAAGCAATTTCAAAATATCTTTAATAAATCCACAGGACAAATTTATGACGGCCTGTGTCAATTTTATATACATATATATTTGTATATTTATTTATTTAAAGATTTCCGTTCATCATTCAAGTTTGAAATAGATAACAAAGCTTATATTTTTAAATAATTGAAAACATAATTTTCTGTTATAGATAACAAAGCTTATATTTTTAAATAATTGAAAACATAATTTTCTGTTTCAGCTGGTCTAGTATGTCTTGACAAGTAAAGAGGGGTTTATCATCGGCGGTTTCGGCAGCCAAGGGTTCTCCAAAATGGCGGGTGGTCAGTTTCTGGAACAGTATACTGTACCGCAGCTCGCGAGATTTTTCCACAGTTTGCCCCATCTCAATGTATCTCTTCACTCCGTCAACAATACATTCAACCCCCGCTCCGAAATCTATCTCGAGGTATTGTAAACTATAACATTTTTTCTAGTCAAAATTTGCTGCTGTTTTAATGACTTTCTTTTTTTTTTTTTTTTTTTATTTAAAAAACTAAAAGTTCTCTCATGTAAGAGTGTTGGGTCAAATTTCTAAGCCCAAAATTCGATCTCTTCATTTTATTTAACAAATAATATAATTAGATATTTTTTCCCTCTATAGCTTTACTCTTTTTTAAAATAGAAGTTTATCTATACAGCAAAAAAATAGTTAATTTACAAACTTTTTGCACAAAACAAAGAATTCGAAATCGGACCTCAAAATTCAGACTCTTCATTTAACAAAAAAGTGTTAAAATCAGGAAGTTTTTCACTTCACACCAATTTTATTTAAAATGAGAATGTGAAAATGAGTCCCGCTACAGAGCGAAAAAGTATCTAATTATAATATTTGTTGATTAAAATGAGGAGATCGAATTTTGAAGCTTTTTTGGTAACGATTGTGCAAAGAAACATAGGTTACTGAACGTAATGTTAACGTGTTACTTTCGGACAGTAACGTGTCAAACACTGATAGCTGCAGTTTTTTATTTCCGACTTTCAGAAAAAAGCTTAGAAATCGAGGAATGCCGTGAGACGGAGAATGCAGAAGTGAAGCTGGAGTGGCGAGAGATAAAGAGATAGAAGTAGATGGATGCCAGGAGTGCATGGGAATCCAGGCTATGTAACTGGAAAGCACAATGGCCGAGAAAGCTCAAACAATGCACAAAGGCCGTGGCATAATGTGCCCTGGGCAGGATGCGGGCTTTACTTGGGTACCAACTCCATGTATCTGTCCACACCCCCGACAAACACACGAGAAATTTGTACACGTTTCGCTCGTTTACTCTCGCCCATTTTTCCTTTTCTTTTTACTGAGTTCAACTAGAATTTTACCCTCTCGTCTGTTCATCTCGCAGCTTCACCCCATGCACGTGGTAATCTTATCTTCAGAAATTTCCAACGAAATAAAAATGCAAATTTCGTCTATTGCTAAATTCTTTAGAACATTACGATTCAATTTTAACTTCAGTTAATATCATTAAAAATTGAAAGACCTCTTTGAACATTTTCAAACTGATGAAGTAGAATAAGTTAGTTTTGAAGGCTCTCGGCTAAGATTCAAGAAATCTGAATTTTTAACGAGCTCAGTTGAAGTTGAACTAACTTTTATTAAATCGAATTAAGCGAGAAGCAGTTGGAGATTCAAGTCGGACTGCCTTTTTATTTATTTTTTAATCTTTTTTTTTTCTATGCGATTTCCTTTGCTCTTTCTCATATCTACCTCATCCTCGTGAAGGGAACTTTACCAAAGTTTTAGGATGGTGAAAAGCAAGCGATGTGGAAATGACTCGTAGTTAATACTCGAGCGACTCGTCAGGAGAAATAATCTTCTTTGAAAGACTCTTTCTCTCCCTCTCTGTCTCTGTTGTCCCTTCGGAAATGCAGTTTAGATTTCCTATTTCTTCTCCACGTTTTCGATGTGATTCCGATTTTGATACGGGTAGAGTGAACCGTGAATCACAACCGCAGACACTATCAACTCTGCCTTTGACCTCGTTTGACTTATTTCGTCGCAGCAACTGTGGCTCTCTTTACGTCAATTTATCCTTGTTTGATTACACCACAAAGCGATACACTTACAATATGGTTTCATCGAACTCTATTTCAGAGAAAGCTTACCAGAAATTGATGTCTTGAAATATAATCCTGTAAACTGAGAATGAGATTTTCCTTTGTTAGAAATTAAATATTTTTAGGAAAAGAAGGTCCTTTACTTTTTCCGGAAAATATCTTTTTGTAAAAAGGATGAACATTTTACTGATGGGTTTTAGAGTTTTATAGATTGAGACTAATTTTATTATTTTACTGGAAATGTTCAATATTTGAAATGAGGTGACTCGATAATCTATTTGTATTTTTATTTTATTTTTACGGACTTTTAAAATCAGGATGGCCACATGTTAGGGAAGTCAGGGAAATGTTAGGGAAATTGAAAAATTGAATCTTGTAGCCAGCCTGAAAATTGTCCTCAAATAGATTAATAGAAGTGAAATCAATTCAAAATAAAGTTCTAATTTTTAAATACTCGAATTTTTAAAAGATGTTTAACTTTTAAGGGAACTCTTCAAATTTCAATCCATTTATAATCCATCTTTGCTTCTTTTTTACAGAGTCTCGGTATATTAGGAAGCATCCCCGCTGCTTGGCTAATCTTCACCCTTTTGGTACTGCTAGTGTATCTCGTGACAAGATGCTGCGACCGGAAACCTCGTCACAGAAGGTCCATAGCTCTCCTAAAGTGTTCCCTAGCAATTCTCGCCCTCCTTTGCTGCGGTGCCGTCGCTGTAGGTCTCTATGGTAATGACGATGTGCATAATGGCCTCATACAATTAATTACCGCCACCAAACATGTAGACGATATGATTTTTGACGTGAGAAGTCAGGTAAGATTTTCTTCTTTTTATTTACGTAAAAATCTAGCAATATATAGCAGGGTGTCTACTAACTGGAAAAACCAGGAAATAACCAGGAAATTGGTGGCAAAAAATTAGTAGACACCTTGATGTAGAATTGCTGCGGAATTTCCATATAAATTCTAAATTATTTTTACAATTCTAATCCTCGTCACCTCTATTGACAGACGGAGAAGATCGAACAGAGAGTGCAGAAGAATATTCTGCCTCAAATGACTGTTCTCGAAGACGAGTTCGACGCTCCAGCTAATAATAAAACTATCTTGGGTTTATTGCTGAAAGCCTCAGAAAGAATGAATCAGAACGCGAGCATCGCTGTGAATCGCAGCTTTGAAATCAGAAGGCCTTTGGCCGGAATTAGCCTAACTGGTGCTGTCGCCTTGGCCGAGAGAATCGAACAATTAAGATGGCCTATTACCATGGCTGTGCTCAGCGTCCTTCTTATACTTTGCGTGGTTCTGCTGGTCGGAGTCGCGCGCCATTCCAGATGCGCCCTCATCACGTAAGAACTGAATCTTTTTTCAAATTAACTCCTGGAAAGCAGGCTTTCAGATTGCTGACTGTGAATTTTGATTTCAGGTTTTCCGTATTCGGCCTATTTGCAGTGATTGTTTCCTGGTTGATGGCTTCAATGTATCTGGCAACGTCAGTAGCTCTCGGTGATTTGTGCATCTCTCCGAATGGATATATAACAAAATCAGCTTCAAATACTCTGACCTCTGAAATTCTCTCCTATTATACACAATGCGAAAGTATGCACAGCGACCCCTTCACTCGACGAGTTCAAGAGGGAGTGAATGCTACCATAAATATGAGGAGCAACTTGAACAACATCAAGGATCTGTCCGAGCAGCTTTTCAATCAGGATGTATCCACGAAATTTAGCAACATCAGAAATGAGATCAACACTATCAAAAATAACATCAACACTCTGGAGAAACTGTGGTCAGACCTACAAACGTTTCTCGACTGCAAACCCGTGCACAAACAGTACATTATGGGAGTCAAGAGTCTCTGTCACTTAGGATTGTAAGTGTCTTTATTAATAACTTCAGTTCAACTCTGATTTTTATGTTCTCTTAGATTTATGTGTGTTTAAAATTGGTTTGAAGTTTTTGTAGCTTTCGCAGTAGACATTTTCGTGCTTTACCACAGTCTAAATTTCTCTAGAGTAAAAATTGAATAGTAAATTATTATTTTCCAGATACGGCCTCACGTTTATGTTAGTAGCGAGCCTCGCAGCTGGTTTCCTCTTCACGATTCTAGTCTGGGTAGACTCTCACACCTGGATCTACATTAGAAAACGGTGCGAATTTCTTATTGCTGAAAGACGAATCCACTTCCATTTTGATGAAAATTTGAGCTATAATTCATGTCGTCTTGTTGCAGAAGTGATTACCACCAGGTTGATGAGCAAGATCCTTTCTTGCCTCCATCGGCGGCATCGCAGGCGATAGCAGCGAGGACTCTTCGTGGCCAAGGGTCGTACCCGCCTACAGCCCCTCCTCTTAATCCAAATATTCACGGCAACCAAAATACTATTAAGCAGCCTCTCCTGCTAACGCCGCCCCCGCCGTCTTACGCTACTGCGACAGCTCGAGCACGCCAGCTGCACGAGAGCATGTTAAAGTTTGTGCATGAATCTTTTTTTATTTTTCTTCCTTACTTTTCCGTTCGTAAAAGTGATCGGTGTAAAAGTCTAATGCGAACCACTTAGAAAAGAACTCGCAGCTAGGAAGAATTTACTGATCATATTTCAATAACAAGTGCAAAGTGTCAGATAATAGACCAGACTGTCTTTTCTCTTTGTTAATGTTCCAACTTACCTCGCTCACTTTTACGAACTTTTTATTCAAAGCGGCTGGATAATTTCCTTAATCCAAAATTTAGTGCTTTCTAAACTGTTTTCTTGTTTCTAGTCAACGTTGAAATTTACTGAACTTTTACAATCAATAAAAAAAACCAGATGCCCACGTGGCAAGGTATTTGTACGTCAGTCTGAGTAAAAATAATAATTTCGAGCCGCCTTGAAAGTCTTAAAAAGTTAGTTCAATTTACATAAACTAGAGGATTTTTTTAACATTTTTCATTTCTTAACACGATTTTTATGCCTTGCGTCTTAGACGTTCATAACTGAGAGTAGATCTTCGCTTAAATGGTTTACACTTTACAGATTTCATAGATTTTTGCTCGTTTCTTCGTTCGTTCGTTAAAATAATCGTTTTTTAAATATTTTCTAAAGCGTTCAAATATTGTTAAGAATGTGCCAAGCTCTAAAACTCCCAGCTTTGAGTGTTTAGGGTGCTAAATAACGAAGACGAAAAAGAACTTGAAAGAGAGATATTTTTAATTAATATTTGTCTTTTTATTAGAAAACAATAATGATAAGAAATAAAAATATTAATAGAGATATTTATATATATTGATACAGATTTTTGTCTTCGTCGAGCGAATCGTTGGATTGAGAAATTTGATAGTTTCATTTTCCCTTAGAAATTAAGCCAATTTTGGTCTCTCAGAAAAGAAATGCTGCAACTTTGTTTGTTTGTCATTGTTTTTATAGAGGTGGGGGAATTAACGGCAGCGGAGGTGATCACAAATCGAGTCAGCATAATCAGCATGCGACTAGTGGACGAGCTGAGCACCGTTCTGGACACGGAGACCAACCTGGTCAGTACGCGACTCTAAGCAAGCAGTGTAAAACACTAGAATCAAGTGATTTCTACTGAGGGCACGCCCCCTCGGGTCCGGGTAAGAATTTTTCCTTTATTAGTTCAAGAATTTTTGTAATTCAATTTTGTAATTTTGTAATATAAAATTTTTAAGGATTAACATTTAAAGTTATTTAATTTGAAAGACTTGAATTTAAAAACATTCATAAATAATTCTATGGTTTTGAATTCTGGAATAAAATGACTAATGAATGAACAATCTTTTTTATTTTGCAGGAAGGGAACCACCTTGGACGCCGAGCGTGGCGTCATTTACCGGTACTCTCTCTCATAATTCGCATGGACCCGCACATCTGGCAACCTTTCAAGACTCTCGCAAAACGCAAACTCTGGATCCGAAAAATCTGGCAAGCTTAAAGCGAGGACCAACTCCCGCCTGGAATCAAAATCGACCTCTACCACCGAACCCAGTCAATCAGCCAACTTGGGAATTCGAGTCTCGTTCACAGACAAACATGAACCAGTTTCGTTCCCTCGTAAGAAACAAGGCTCCGAACATTCGAATACAGGACCAGGTGCAAGATCAGGTGAGAACCTTGGACCGGAATTTTTCTCGCGGACAGTTCAATGACACCGGTCAAAATAACGCTGTTCCGAATATGTACGGAACTTACAATCGGGCTCAAAACAGGCAGGAAAAACCTTCTGTTCCCACTTTAAGTCAGGTTCAAGGTAGCGATCCTAATCTGTATGCGGTTACAGAATTGTAATCGCCTTCGTCACGAAACCAACCGAAGCGAAACCAAAGCAAAGCGAAAAACGATACGAAAATGAGGAGAGGTACCTCTATTCTATATCATACGGGTCTGGACAGGTTTTTTTTCTAGAGGGTGTAAGAACGAGGGGGCGCACAAGACTCGGAGAATAATTTTAAAAGAAGGAATAAAAGATAAGCGAATTAGACAATTAAAAAAAAAGGAAATGAAGCTGCTCGAAAAGAGGGCGAATTACATTGTAGCTAATGTGTATCGATCGTATTTGTATATCGTGTACAGTGGCCATCATAAACTTTCTTTTCCATTCGGACTGCCTTCTTTTCGAAAGACATTTCTAATATAAAGCGGGTAGTAAACCCGCGACTTTGACTTAAAGCTTCTTTCTTTTTCCTATCGCAGACTCATTTACGTTGATGATCGCAATTTTGGAGAGGTAGAGATTTTGCGATCGTCGGCGTGGATTCAGAGACTCGATTAACGTGAGAGGGATACCAAAAGACACTTTTTATACATCTTTTTACACTTTAATATCTGTACGATTTGTAGAAAAAAAACTCCGTGTTCATTTCCTGTTATACAATCGACACAATTATTATATATTATACATAAATAGTATATATTATATATATATGAATATAAATATTATATATACAGATATAAAATTATTGAAGTAACGAGTTACCGTATAATGCGACGAGTGATAAAAGTATTTATTATCTTATAGTGGAGTCCGAGACCGAACGCTTAGTGTGAACGTTTTTGCCCGTGTCTCCTTGAGAAACTCGATTCCCAAACACTGCCATTCCTCAGGCGATTAAACATTTTAAGTACAAAACGGGATGGAAATGTATGCTTTTTTTTTATTCTTCTTCTAATACTACTACTTCTACTTTTCCTTCTTCATT
Organism: Synergus magnus; assembly: GCA_032275165.1. NCBI lineage: Eukaryota > Metazoa > Arthropoda > Insecta > Hymenoptera > Cynipidae > Synergus > Synergus magnus. The sequence goes on from JAUESH010000041.1 coordinate 1,064,632, forward strand.
CTTAGTCAACGCAAAGCAAACATTAATTCATTCAATGCATGCTCCTAATTTAAAAAAGTTTGATTATTAACCCTTTGCACTCGAGCGGCGCCGATACGGCGCCCTTTTTCTTTCAAACGAAAAAGGCTCGAGTGCAAAGGGTTAAAAAGTATTTGAAATTTGGAATTTTTATCTAGACATTTTTTTAAGTTTCTTACTTAAAGAAGTAAATCTTATACGTTAGTATAAATTTTAACAATTTACTTTTATTCTCAAGTTCAATTTAAGAAATTTTGAACCTTTCAAGCAATCAATTTCGAAAACATGCAAAAATTTGATTCTTATAAAAAAAATTAGAACATTGCAGATCGAATTCTTGATACTAGATAATTCTGGGTGAAAATGAATGCGGAATGATTTTCCACAAGCAGAAAAAACGGGAGTTAAAGCCAAAAAAGCACAAGGTTTGGGTAGAATTTTTGATTAAGACAAACCAAATTTAAATATGTGACTGAAAAAATTGTTTTTAAGACTGTTTGCCCGAACTCGATTACTGTATTAAAAAAAAAGACTTTGCAACGAAGCTTGACAACTTTCTATCAATCTATTCCGCACATCACACGGCCAACTTGTAAATAAATGGCGTAGATTTAAGCTAATGGCGTAAATGTGTAAAGTGTGATAATTTTAAATTTAATCTAAATGTTGATGTTGTAAGAGATGCGCTCAAGAGGATTTCTTTTTTGACGTCAGAGAAAAGAATCTTCCTTATGAGACCAGGAAAATATTATTGGTATTCGACTTAAAATACAATACCGCTTGCCGATCGACGGGGAACACTTAGTGCCATTCCATTAACGTTTAACACGATCATTTTTATCGTACACTTCCCATCTTGAGCATTCAGTCGCACGTAGCACGCATGTTGGATTAACCCCGCGAGAGGAGCTTCTCGATTTTATAAAGGTACTAAAAAATATCGTGGCTAAAAGCCAATTAAAATAGAGAAATGCAGCGAATGGTCGATTTGTACATAGTTGTAATATTTATTGATGAGGAAGTAAGTAGCGTAGAAAAGCAGTTGCATTTAGATGTAATAAGTTTATAAGTAGATAAGGTATTCCACGATAAAAATTTACCATGGGAAGGCAACAAGACACGAGCGCAAGTTATGAGAATCAATTTTGGGGGTACAAGCTAGAATTTTCCCGAGTGGGGATTTCCTAGTCAGAAAATTGAACTAAAACTCAGAACAGGGGAAAACTCGGAAAATTTCATTCGTGAATGCCTTCCAGTTTTGAAGAGTGAATCTTAGTTTTTATCTTTGATGGCCTTTCAATGTTAAGACTTCCAAATTTAAAGCTATTTCTAATTCACCAATTTTAAATGCTTAAAAAATCGATGCATTGAAATTTGGAAGTCTTTTTCTGAAGGCCTTCGTTTTCGATGCTTTAAATATTAGTTCTGATCATTTAAATTTCAACATTCTTCGATTTCGAATGTTTAGGTATCGACGTATAATAGTTTTTATAGAAAGTATTTTTTTTAACTACAAAAGTAGTATTTTGATGTTCTTGCCAAATTTTTTGTAAAGTGGCTCAAGTTTTGAAACATAGGTTGAACTTTTTCTCTCAAATACAATACTACTACGCTACTATTATTAATGATAATGTTATTAAAGATTCTCGTTGTAAAATCGAGCATCAGAATGTTCGATCTTTTTCTTTTTACAATTAGAAATAAGAGAAAACCCATGCGTCATTTATCATTCGACTGAAGAGGATTCACAAACAGTCGTCCACTATGTACTAGTATTTTAAATAGGGTCATTTTTTGAATTCTGAAATCTACAAAGGCCTAGAGATTTTAAATTATTTTACCAATTTTGGATTTCTTTAAATACAAAAGCTTCTTAATATCTTTTATTGATTTTAAATAGACACTGATCTACTGAATCGAATTTTTACATTCTCATCAGGAAATGTATTAGATTTATGTAATTTAGATTAAAGATTAGATTTTTCTGAATTTTTAAAATACAAAAGTGGAAGGAGGTGATTCATCAGGAGCATCACTCCATCGCAAAAGACTGCCATAAGATGCACAAATGGGAACAATGCAGCATTCTGTTGAGAAACACGAGCCCTAATAGACCTAAATTTAAGATTTCAATAATAATAAATGGACAAGAACCTGTGAAATACAGTAGCATTATCGAATCTCGACTAAATAAAACCTAAAAGTAAATTGAACTTAAGTAAGATCGATGCGTGGCCACCAATTAGTCAGTTCAAGTCATTAAAAAATTGTTAAATATAAAACAAAAAAAAAAGAGATATTAATATCTTAGAAGATCAATGATGAGATTTTCATTCCGATTGTTTATCGATTTGTACCATCGACAAAAATCCAAAGCACGTCGTATCACTTTTTCTCATAAGTACAAAATCTATTTCATTTTTTTATAATTTTTCTACAAGAGTGAGAGTGGGAGAGCGAATGTGTTTAGAAAGAAATGGGAGAGAAATTATTTTAAATTTTTATAAGAAATCATAGGCGATAGTTCCTAATTTGAAATTGTGCCTATATTTGGCCTATGAGAATTTGTTCTATTAATTCTGTTGATCGTGAATCGATCAATCAAAACATGATGGTTATATTCTAGAAAATTTTTACTAATTTGCATTCTCTCCTGATAGAAGAAAGAAGGTATTTAATAAATTTAATAAAGTTCGTAGAGGCTATAATAAAGAGTGTAAAATTTGCGAGATGGTTTGTATTCGAGCGTTTATTATATATATAGAGAGAAAAGAAACTTGCGCAAAGCAGCGAATACTTTTACTATTGTTTATTTTTTTTTGGAATTATTGTGTCTAATTGCCATACTCTGAACTTTATTCCTTCTACTGTAATGGTACATGAATATTATGAAAAGAGAAATAAAGATATGGATACAGTGTATATGCTCTGAATTTAAGTTCCTAGGTTCCTTATTTAACAAAAATGGAATATTTTCAGTAGCAATACTTTATTAACTGGTACATAAATATACATGATTACGAGCTTATTTCATTTTTGTGTAGGTATGTGTCAACAATGTGTACATTTTTTAACTTCGTCGCTAGTTTTGAACTGCGAGTCTCTGTTACATGCTATTAAGAATTTAAAATTATGCAATAAAGGATGACATCGTTCGTAAGGTCTTTGGTTTTTCGGCTCGTTTTTCAAGTGATTCATTGAAAAAATGCAGCTCGAAAATTCAATAATTAATACTGAAAGTTGTTAAAAAAAAAACAACTAAGTAAAATTTACAAAAACTAGTAATATAAAGAAATACTCAACAGCTGTGAAGAGATGCATATAAAAGTCTAATTTTCTCAGTAATTCAGAGAATCCTTTAAAAACTACTAAAATAATTTCTCCATTAAAAGTTCTTATTTTAACAAAAGTTCTATCAATTTTAATTTATATTGCAAGAACGTACTTTGAATAGATCGGCGCTGGACAAATACGTAATTAGCTAATAATTTTCATTATCACAATTTGTAATTATAAATAAAAGAAATTAATTCTAATCACAGTGATAACACTAAGCAGTGCTAATTTAATAAAATCCGGCGACTAATTACTTTACTAATAATTTAGTAACAAAGAGCAATCAATAAAAAGGGAATTAGCCAACTACAAATTTGCCCTCTGACTGTTAAATCATTTAAAAGTTATTATTATTAAAATTCTTATTTTGTGCTAATGAATAATAGTGTATAGTAGATAAGCGTTAACTCGATGATAACAAATATTCATGGAAGAAAAGTGAATATTTTTCCCAATCGATCGAAATCTTTAAATTTGTAATTCAACTCATTCATTGTAAATTAAAGATAGATTTCTTTAAAGTTTTTATAAGTACGCTAAGCCTTACGTGAAATTCAAAGCTTCGAACTTTTGAACACTTTCACATTTTAATTCTTTAAAAATTCAACATATTTATGACATTTTCTTGGTCTTAACTTAATATAATTTAAGTGTTGTAAATTGAAATAGTTCTGGTTCTACGCAATGCTCATTTACAAAAGCGAACTTAGTTCTTCGTAATTGCGAGACTCTTAGTAGTAATGCAGTTTAATACAGAATAGGAAATAAATACTCATTTTACTCTGCAACTGAATTACATTAATAGAATATCGGAAGGGAGATTTTTTGAGAAACATTTCACAGCTTCACACTTCCGATTTTATTGCGTATAAATACTTCCCGTCCGGGTTTAATCACAAGAATATCACTAAGTCTTGACCTCACCTGTTTCCTCCTTGACGTGAGGTTGAAATGAGGCCACGTTCGCGATCAACGGAACGTTCTTACCACTTTGCAGACTCGAGTGACTCGAAGACCGACTGTGACTTTGACTTCCAGCGCCTACAGGAGTTTGAACCAGAGGCTGCGGAGGTGTTCGTGCACCAGAACCGTTACTGATATTCGAATTTGGCTGCAGTTGCATGTGGTACTTATAAATATTCTCTGTACTCTCCACCACGCCTGTTAAAATAATTTTATTAATCAAAACGTTCAGAACAATTTAGTAATCAAGTTTTTTTTTTATATAAACTTAAAATGCCTACCGGCTTGTAAATTTAAGCTACGGCCTCGAACTCCTGCTTCCTTTGCCGGTGGACTCCACCAATTGACAAAGGTTCCGACTACAGGAACGTGTCTTAAAATTCCTTCTTGCCAAAGTTTTTCAGCGTTTTCTCGTTCCAGATCGGTCTGTGCAGCTTCGATGCCTCTTTTTACTACTTCTGACATTGTGTCTAAAAGCTTTGAACTGGCTTCAACTTCCTGGCCGACTTGCAGAACCAATGAGAGTAATTCTGGCACATCTGAAAAGAAAAGTTAAATTTTTTAAATAATAGAAGAATATTACCCTATTCAATTTAAAAATACTCTTACCAGTATCCTGGGTGACCATTCCGAATCGAACACACGCCAATCCATCAGCACCCTCTCCAAGCGAAAAGGCAGCATCGGTACTTCTCAAGGTCTCGACCAATTGAGTATTGAGTCTATTAAGTTCCTCCTTGGCCTGATCGGTCATGACATTAATCCAAGTTGGTGGAGCGTATCGTACTCCACCTAAACCCGCCCACCCTGGCATTTCTACTAAATGCAGGGAATCATTCTCAGTCACTAGTTTAACGAATGTATCCTTATGGTGTACCGTAGCCACGAGAATTTCTATCTGCTGCTCCAAGCAAGCTACAATGTTATCAATGTCTTCACTGGTCGGTGGTTTCTCAGGGCTTTCTAGAGGACAAATACGAATTGCCACTCCGTGTTGCTCGATTTCACAAAGCTCGATTTGCACATTATCAATGTCTCTTTGGAGTATTTGTCCTAACCAGGAATTGAGCTTGTCGTAGTAGGATGGGACACGCTCGACGGATTGTGAATCCCGATCCGGTGGGACGAATTGAAAGACCAAGGCACTCGCCACGACTTCGAATAATTGCGGACTATTTACAGGACTTAACATTAATTCGTTTAAGGAGAAACTTCCTAATTCTCCACCTGGTTGCTGACTCTGAAAATAAGTAATAAATTGATAAGTTAAATTTAGATCAATGGGCAAATTTCCTAGCATTCTTAGAAAAATTTATATTTTCTACTCACCAATAACTTAATGCAGCTAAATTTTGCAATCTTATTATACAACTCCTCAACGACTAAGAAGCACTGTTTAAATCTATTTTGTATTCCGTCTCTACCAAGAGCTTGTAACGCAGTCCATAAAGGTAACGTGGGTAATCTTCTCGATAAAGAATCCACCATTAATCCCGATACTAAAGAAAGAGTCGTATCTCTAGATGTGGGACGACCTCCTCTCGTATCTGTTAATCTGTACAATGTCTATTTTTCATAGCCATTAAGGAAAAACTGCATACAACATAAACTCGAAATAAACTCATAATAAGGATAGTTATTATTTAAAAAATGTAGTAGGTTAAAGGATACAACTACTGGTAAAGAAGGTATGCCAAGCCATACACCAAGAGGCAATGTGATGCTGTCAGCTATTTTTGAAGGCTGCAATTAAAAAGTATATGAAAACAACTTCTGATTAAAATTCGTTTTTAGTTTTGAATTAGGAGTGTGTAAAATTACGTCGGGTCAAGTCAGGCTCTTAAATATTTTCTGTACATCCCAATTTTGAAGCTAAATTTATTCTTCTTGTAATTACCAAGTCTTTTGTAGAATTAGTTAGAGCCAGTGCTGCCAGAGAATTTCCTCTGAGGTGCAACCAGACGTTGTATTTATCACAAATTTCGCGAAGTCTACTAATATTATCGCAATGTCCGGTTAGAACAGAGCCTGCTTCTGCCAAAACTAATAAAGGAGTCAAACTATTTGATTGCGTGTCTTCTGCTAAACGTCTCTCCAAAGCTGAGACGTCCATACTGTATCGGGATCCGAACATTGTGTTTTGTGGAATGGGCCGCACACAATGCAAAGGCAAGGAAAGCTAAAAGCAAAAAGAAATTTATATACCCTTTAATTTCATCCGGATATTACAGATACTTATTAGTATACAATAAAGTTTGATTAATATTTTTTTAATTCACCTGTCTGCACAAATGTTGTACGATTCCTAGAGGTGCAGCGACTGAGCTGTAAATTAAAGGAGGAGAGGATGCAAGGGCAGTGAAGCCCTCCTCCATATATCGGGGATATTTTCTGTGCAGAGCAAGTCTTGTGACCCGGACAATACCCTCGAGGTGGTCTTCGTGAAAAGAGGAAGCGCAGTCTACAAAACGAAAAATGTGACTGAGCCACCTGGTCGTATCCGCTGCTAGCCTTCCAGCTAATCTTTGAGCATGATTTCTGGGCAAGGCAATTGCATATGCTGACACTGAATGTGCGATGAGGGTTAATTTTGCTGCATCTGACAAAGTTGGTAAATTCGCGAATTGATTCGTCGAGGTTTCTGTTTTTCCATCTTCAACGATTTGGGGAACGTCTTCGTGGATTACCAGATCCTACAAAAACCAAATTCCTTTCATTTTTAATATTCTGTGAATAAATGAAACGAGCGTTAAAAGTTAAAAGTTAATAATTCTTTAAATACCTTAAAATAATTGATAGTAATTGAACTATCG
>JAUESH010000041.1:1077998-1090432 GCA_032275165.1 Synergus magnus
TCTGACTTCAAGATATTTCAGGATATTTCAATGACTTCAGAAGATTTCACTGACTTCAGGAGATTTCAAGAAAATTCGAATGAATTCACGTGACTTCAAGTGAATTCAAGTGAATTCATGTGATTTCATGCGTCTTCATGTGACTTTATTTGAATTCAAATGACTTTAGAAGATTTCAAGAAAATTCAAATGAATTTACGTGACTTCAAATGAATTCATGTGATTTCATGTGACTTCATATGAATTCCAATGACTTCAGACGATTTCACTGACTTCAGATGATTTCAAGAAAATTCAAATGAATAAAGTGTGTTACCCATTTATAGTGAAAAATCGGCATTGCGATTTCACATTTTACTGAAAATTACGAACCGTTTCGTAATTTTATGAAACATGTAACTGCAAAAAACTTCCATTACATGTTTCGTAAAATTCCGAAAGAAATTTCCAACAGTGTAATTTAAATATTCATTTCAAACGATAGAGCAAACTGATTTATTGCGCTGTGAATTTTTCGTGAAACATTTCCTCGTATTTCTCGAATTTTTCGATATACGCAGTAGATATGAGTGGCTTTGCTCCCGCGATCGACCAAATAAACGTAATTGACATCAAAATCGTTCACACGTTTCCGATTTCTATTTTAAGTGAATGAATGGTCAAAATTGTTTTTTACTTTTATAATTCGTTTTTAGAAACGGTTTAATTTTTCTCTCTAAACTTGAATCAGTGAAATTTCACTGATTCCCAGTCAAATTCCACTGATTCTCAGTGACTCTTTTTTCACGATTTTAATCAGTGAAAAATCTACTGAAAATCAGTGAAAAGTCACTGAAATTTTCAGTAGTTTAGTGATGCTTACTGAAAATTTCAGTGACTTTTCACTGATTCTCAGTGGATTTTCACTGATTAAAATCGTGAGAAAAGAGTCACTGATTCAATTTTAGAGAGTTGGTTTATTCAAAAGCGTTGAAATGGAAATGAATTACAATATTTGATTTTAAACTCTTGCTGAAATTTTTTAAATGGTTTTTAATGTTTATCCTTTGTAGCTTTTGAGAGATAAAAAGTGCTCGATTTACTGATTAAAAATAAATCCTTCTAAAGTAGGTACATACTAAAGTATATTGCTTGGATTAAAAATTAAATTTTCATTTTTATTTCATTCCCATCTTACAATTACATTTTCCACTGACTTTTCACTTTTATTTATTTACCATAAGGGTTGTTTTGATAAATCCAGTAATCGAAGTGAATTTAAGGACCACATCGTGTCTTACTGGCTTAAAAAAAATAAAATAAATGTGTCGAGAATCGCGGACGACGGTTCGTATTTTTTAAGGCCAATATCTTGCGATTGGATGATGGAAGCGATTTTTTTTTCATGGTCTACTGAATTCTGATCTCTAACGTCTCGGATGAGCAGAAACGTGAAGATAAGAATTCGATGAAAGATTTATTTTTTTCTAATTTTGCTCTAAAAGCATAAAAAGTCCCATTTATAAACAAAAATAGGGATTTCAAGTAATTTTAAAGAATTTTATTGGATTATTGGATTTTATGAAAATTCAAAAGATTTTAAATGATTTAACAAAACTTTTTATTTACAATTTTTTTCAAAAAAAGTTAATTTCATTCGTAAATTCGATGTGTTGCGAAATGAAAAATCTCTTATTTGATTAATAGACGTGAACTGTTTTCCCGCGACACACATCTGTTTTATACGTTAAAAAAGTAATAAAATTTTTTAATCAGATCCGAGAAATACGTGTACCCGATAAAAAGTTCACTTTGCACCGAGACAGGACTTCATAATGATTGATAATTGAATGAAGGTCAAAAGGTCAAAGGTTCGAAAATTCTCGGTAAGTTGCCGAAGGTACGAGAATTTATCTAGAATTTATGAGAACGTTTTAAATTTATTTTTTACGTTATTTTTCTCAAAGAGAATTTTTATCAAAGCACGTACATTTTTCAATATTTTTCTTATTGAGTGAGTAAAGAATTGTGATTCAAATTTTCCCGCCTAAAGATGCACAAGCGTGCGAGGTGTGAAAGAACCTTTATATGAAGGCTCGTTCACAGTGAAAGTCTTCTCATAAAGGTTCATTCACACTTCGCAAGCTTGAACATCTTTCGGCGGGAAAATTTGAATTACAATTTTTTCATTTACATATTAATAGGAAAATATTTCGTCGAACGGTATTTATTTACGGATTATTGTAATTATAAAAATTACAAAAGCAATAAAAACACCATTTCCTCTCCCATTGTCAGTATTTATCTCGCGTAGTAGTTAAAATATTACTTTTCTGGTGAGATGACTGATATAGACATTGTTCGACAACCCTCCTTCTCTCTCAGTACATATCTGTCAGTACTACCAAAAAATTATCAACTTGGCTTTTTTCTCAAACGAGAACCCTATTCTGAAACCTGGTGAGCATTTGACAGGATTTGAGTGATTCTATAAAAGTTCCTGCACCATTCCATCAGCCTTAACAATAAAAAATCCACGTAACGAAATGAAAATAGTATTTATTAATAGATTTAAATAATTACACATAAGATTTCGATTCGATATTTAATTCATTATGCATCCATAACAATTATCAAATAAAAATAACAATATACAGGAAAATGTACAAATTCTTTACGATAGAATACGATATTCATCTCTATACAAAAACTTGAGGTTGAAACGAGTTCCACTTCCTCATTCGAGCGATTCATCTCTGTTTTCGACACTTATTTTTTTATTTTATTTCTTTTTCTATTACATATATTGCACGGTGGAGCAAGAGGTTAAACTTTTAACCGCTTGAACACAAGAAAAGAACAAGACGATCGACACGATTGTATTAAATAAACATGTAAACAGGAATATGTAGGACATCAATCAATGACCTTTTTTTCTATACCTGTGAAAATTCTCTTCACACGAATACTGTTCTGGTCACACATCAGACGTAAAAACTCAGAGACGAATGCTGCACATGAATAAATTCTACAAAAGCACGTAAACGGATGCGAAATGATAGTTCATTTTTTTCGATATATTTAGAAAAAGATCTACCAGTCTTCACCAGATTTTATAGTCAAGGCTTTTGAATTTTTAACTAGCAAGGTATCAATAGAAGCTAAATTGGAACTATTGTCCTTTTCGATATTAGCTCACGAATATAAACACCTTGAGCAGAAATAATGTACAAATAAATAGAACAAACGAAGACTTTTGGACGGGTCATTTTCTAATAAAGTTCCCCTATCCACTCTCTTTTTTGAGAAGCTCTCGCTTCCACAAATTTTCAACCACTATCCGCCATTTTTTTTTTTTTTGAAAACAAGAAAACTAACTTTAAAGGCGCAAACAGACTATAAACTATCTAAATCTTCATTAAGCAAGTATTATCGATTAATAAGGCGTTTTCGATGTTTGACAGTTTTTTAAAAGATTCCCTTTTTGCATGACGGATCGGCTGCTACGACTAGTTTCAAAAAGAACATGTAATTTGTATTCATTAACTGCGGTATTTACAAGGTTGTCGGGACAAAAGCGGTAAACATTTTTTTTATAGTACTCGACAGGTGCGAGACTAAGTCCTTTGATGCTAAATCGAAATCTTGAAACAGATTCGTGCATGTTGTTTTCAATTGAAAGAATAGAGTCGCTGCATACACACTCGTTATGCAAAGTTTACAGAAGGAAATTATTGATACAATAGGCGTACAAGTCTAAGAAACTAAGTTACAATTTTAAAAATAATTAATCATTGGATTTTCTATATAAATATTACAAAGGAAGACAAACGCAAAGAGACAAAAATCAAGAGTCTTTCTTCTCGAAAATTTACCAGAAACTGCAGAGCGACTCTACTTTTTCAAGAGTCAGAGGAAAGACACATCACATTCCCCAGTCAAATGGAATTTATAGATTATAGAGGTATTTTGGGAGGAATTTGATGTGTCCTGGCATAAGTAAACTAGCGAATACTTACAAGGAAAAGATCTAAACTAGTGTCATGTTTGGCCAATCGAACCATACTTATAAACTGTACAGAAGTACAGTAACCAATTCAGTTAGAAATTAACGAATTTAACAAGTCTTATCTACAGTTTGTTCAAATAAATACAGAGCTATAATAAATCTACACGCGTTCGCCATTTATTTGTCTTTCACAACGACTCTAAGTAATAGTTTTTGGCTCAGTTCTCTTGCGAAGACTAACAGAATACAAGAATGGCGATTGGGATTCGTAGAAAATAAATACGATAAATGTTTCCATCAGTCCGCGGGTATCGAAGGCAAAAGCTAAGGGAGGAGAATCGTCTCTCTGCTTTTCTTCTGACCCTGTTCCAATAGTGAATTCTAGTTTTGATAGTGACTTCTAGTTTCGGCAAAAACATTCCTCAGTTTATGTAACTTGCCTTTGTCCTTTTGTCGATTAGTCTTTCGTGTTTTCTTTCTGATGGCAGGAGGAACGAGCATAAATACTTGTTTGCACTCGTCGAAAGAGTGGAAAACTTCTCTCTTTAAAACTGGTTTTGGATTCTTGGCTTCATATTATCAGCTTTTTCTCCGACGATCAACGTACAGATTCAGTTTTGATCACTTTTGGTCAATGATGCTGAATCTCGGGAAATCCGAGTCGGATTCTAGGTCTGCCTACCACGGGACAGAACAGTCTTTCGATTCGCCAAACCGAAGCTAAATTCGGTTTTTATCCTTGGCGATTTTTAACTCTTTGAATGCACGTTTGTTTTTTGGGCTTTCTTCTTTCGGGCGGCGAGCATGTCGTAAAATGGATTGTGGGATATGCTTTGCCTGCAAATTAAAAAAAAAAAACGTTATTTTTGTTTTAGGTTCTCAAACTCTTTCCCATTTTACATTATTAGAAGTAAATTATTTTTGAGATAGTACCAAGATTTTTAAAACAAAAATGATCTTACCGCACACACTTGATCCATTCTTCTTTTTCTTCGTCGGTCGCTGCTGACATTCTGTAAACAGTGTGTTTACCTAAAACAGAAAATATTAACATTTTTAATACTATTTAAAAACAAAATATTTAAATTTAAGTCCCTTTCAATTCTACAATAAAAATAATAAAAATTCCTAGAGGCTCTGAAGTAGCGCTTACATAGTTAGACACTGTTGAAGGCTCTAAACATCTATAATTATCTATTACAGAATCTTCTCGAAGGTCTAATTTATTACCTAAACATCTATTCTAGCACGACTACCATTTGACTTTCGCTTATGCCACCTTCAAATCAATAAAGATGCGTGTATGAAAAAATACTGGAAGTTTGAATTCTTTAATTTTCAATGTTTGAAGTTTGTTTTACCCTGTAGAGGCAAGTATTAAAAATCGAAACTTATAGAGATCTATTTATTTAATTTGAATTTAAGGAGAATTAGAGGAAGTTACTTTTAAAAAATGGGTAAAACGTAGGAGGGGCCAATAATACATTCAAAAATTATCCCTGGATCGTACATATGTCACTTTCAAATCTTTTTAAAAGTCTCCTTATTTTGCAAGAAAGATTCGTTTCGGCGCATGATTCGCATTAAGTTGCAGCAGAATGTAGATGGTTGAAGTGCGATGTGAACGCATCGCGCCATCGCAATGATCCCATTGTTATTATTATCGTTAGTATCGTTACCCAGTTGTAGAATGTAACGTACCTTCAACGACCTTTCCTTCGCTGTCTGTCTTACACGCCTTGATGAACTCCGAGCCAGCGGCGTAGAGCTCGAAGCAATGAGGCTTGTGCCTGTCCTGCACTTCTCTGACCTTAATATTTTCTAGCGGAATAATGCCTCGTGGTTCTTTGTCGGTGGTGTACTCGAAATAGTAAAGGCAATTGTCGTTGAGAATGAACCACCGTCTCTTCCAACTTTTGTAACGTCCGCCTGAAACAATGAAATCAATTCCTTAGAAATTAGGAAACGAGAATGGACGGAGAGTTGGTATTTACCTGCTGTCTCCGTCAGGGCAGCAGAAGGGACAAAGCGATATTGTTTAATTTTAAATTTAATTTACAACATTGCCATCAAACACCAAAAAATCAATTCCATAATAAAACATTCACACAAAACATTCGACAGTGACGTAACACAAATATAATCGAATTTTCTTTTCGAAGATTCTAAATTTTCTGTTAAGACTTTTTAAAGCATGAAGAGTAGGAAATATTTGTCAGTTCGCAAACCTTCAATATGTTATTTTATAAGTAATTAGTTTCTGTATTAAAATTTTTAATTTTCAACTTTAGTCAAGGCGTGAGTTCTGTAGCGAAATATTTCCACTCTTGAGGCGACTGATGAAATTTTTGGTGCATAATGAATGAAGGGATGAGCGGTAATTTGGATCACTGATTATAATACTTTTCTGAAGTCACTATTTATTAATTTTGCGACATAGGACAGTTACGCCACTGATTCCCAGACTTTTGTCTTTCCTCTACTGCATAACGTTTGTCTTGTAATGACTGACGTGCAAAGTGAAAGACGTAGATACGACGAAAGCTGCAAGCGTACTTGCAATGTGGGTAATGACGAAATTACCTTGTTTCCAAAGCCAGCCCTCCTTGTCGGGATTGAAAAACGTGTGCATCAGATCGTTACCATCGTCCTCTGGTATTTTAAAAGGCTCCGTTTTTATGCTCTCGTATAAACTCTGAAACAAAAGAAATAACTGAGTGTTTGTTCTCAAATTTTAAACAATGGAAGTACAATCTGGGTCACTTTTATTAAATTTGAAAGCCTTTTAATATTTAAATTAAAATTGCAACTGCTTTCAAATTTTTAAAAATTCAAACTTAGGTGCATACTAATTTATATTTGTCACGTTATGACGACTAAACTGAAAATACTTCTTTTTAAATTTGGGACTAGCAAAAAAGTTTCAAAATAAATATAGATTTTGCAACGAACAATGACTCACTCTTACGTCACTTGAAAAAATTTATTTTTGCGTACTAATTGTTTACTGCGCTCAATTAGAAGATCAACAGGATTGATCAAGACTTCTGTTGTTATCCTTTCCACTGATTCTTATTCTAATGACGTAGATACGCTAATAAACCTAAATTTCCAAGTTGAATTTTACATTTAACAGAGCATGAAACTCCGAGTGAACAAAATAAAAACAAAAACCATCGGAAACTGGGAACTGAGAGAGCTCATTAAAAGTTAAAAAATGTGTATGAATTATTTCTTTTCTTCTGTAATTCTATTTCTCATAGTTGGGAACAATTTTAAAACGATGAATAACGACCCATGCTCCAAAGTTAATCATAAAAATTTCCTTGTTTTATATAAACGACAAATTTTTCAATTTAAATAAGGATTTATTTAAAATTTATCAAAGAATTTTCCAAGAGAGATTTGAGAGAATTAGAGATTCTAGCAATCCTGAAAAAAGCTATTTCTTTTCTGATTTTATCTATAAACATCATTTCCAGGGCAAAAGTTCTTGCAGTTAAAAAATCTATGCGAGCAAAGTGCACCATTGTGACTCTCATAAATCTATCGTTAAAGCAATGATTGAGGTGACAAAAATGAACTCTCCTCACACCCTCTTTCAGAGTAATCAAGCAACGTCCGACTTGCATAAGCCATCCAATTGCTTTATTTTCAGCGCATGGGAAGCCTCGAGCAAATTTCTAATGTGATGATTAAAGCACTTCACTGTATACATAGTAACAGTAACAAGTCCCCCTTTACCTTTTTGCTAAATACAAATCTCTAATCTTTAGTATCGTCTCCATAAAAAATTCTCAAACCCAATTCTCACGATTGTAAAACAAACATGTATTGTAAGTTCTTTTCCAAAGCTAATTTCCATATTCTTTTTAAAAAGTGACTATAGGTCTCTTCTGAGGAAAATCTTTACACAATGTACTTTAAAGAAAGAATCAATTCTATTCACTCAGAATTTTTTCATCAGTTATATTCTGCATCAAGATAATGATTTAAGACAATTTAAGAAGCTCGGGCAAAAACTGAGCTTAGCTAGTTAAACAGTTTATTTCAGTCGGAGTCGTTAGATCGCGAACCTTATTGTTCTCTCTCTCTCTCTTGTTTCATAATTTTTTAACACGTCACATTCGTGCCTTAGATTGTTGCACGTCGAGCTTTGAATATGCGTCGATGCCTTCTGTGTATGTAAATCACGTGATCGCGATTTGCAAAATCAATCGAATGTGTGATATATAAGCTTCGTTTTCTGACTCACAAGGTACAATCTCAAGCGTGACAAATAATTTACGTATATGAGATTCCGACCAAGCCGTTTTTCCCATTCAGTGATTTTTCCTCATGGAAATTTAATTGAATACGGATGACTTTGTCGCATGTGTTGTTAATTGACAAAATGATGAATCCAACGATAAATCCCGTTTGTAAAATATGTAGCTCGTTATCGATCGGATAAGAATATTTAATCTATCAATAGAACAAACGGAAGCTATTTTTAATTTATACTTAGAATATAATTTGAATAAGTCGAACTTATTGAATATAAAGTTTTAAAAACAATTTCGAATCGACATTTTCTTAATCGTCTTTTGAAAATGAGAATTTTTCACGTTCTTCTGCCTCTAATGACTAACATTTTCCGTTACTGACGTAATTAAGAATTTTAGACATCGTACTGACGTTCTCATAATAAAAAATTCTCTATAAGAAATACAAGAAGGGAATAAAGATAAGTTAATACGTAGACAATAGGGAACTGACTTTGATGCAGCCTCTGACTCAGAGGTCGATCTTAATAAAAAAGTACAAGTAATAAAGGAATCAGAAAGGAGATAAAAATACCAGACAATTGTAAAATGATATTCAAAGTCAGATTGAACATTTACACAGAAACAAGGGAATGAACATCGATATTAAAAACGGAATTAGATTCTAGTAGAGAAATAAATAAATGTAATAAATATAAATAAAAAAATTATAATTTTCAAATTGTTCGACAAATTGGGTGTCTTTAAAATTTTCCTTACAGTGAAGAAAAAGTTTTGGCATATAATCTTTTGAGGCTTAATCAGCAAGCATCTGCAATTCAAATGCAAACTTGGTAGGTAACAAGCAAAACAATCTGAGTCACTGTTTGGAATTTTTGAGATATATGTTGTTATTTTTAAAATTCAGATAAGATATTTCTATATTTTTTCGCAAAATTCGTGAGTTTACTTGTACAATCGCTAGGTTTTAGATAAATAGAACAATCTAATAATTTAGGAAAATTAAAATAAAAACGTTTAACTAGAGTGAAACTTAAGCAATTAAATTATTTTATTTGAGACAGAATTACGTGAATAATTTGGAAAGACTATTCAAATAGAAATAATAAGGAAGTGAGCTGTGAATGAAACCGTCGTAAAAAAGAATAACAAGCGTTGGAACGGCGCCAAAGTAATTCCTTTTTAAACAGGGTGCCAGAAAATCTTGAAAATTGTGCTAGAATTGATAGTTTAAATTTCTAATTGTTCAGAAGTTGAAGAATTCTAAAGATTTTAATATTTGCATACCTCTCAGGAATTTAAGCAAATTAGCCTTGAAATGCTGAGGTATGAGTTTAAATATGTAAGTCAAATTCAACGGTATAAATTGGTATCTCGCTTTTCAAATTTTAAATTGCAGATTTATTTCAATTTAGAGTTTTAATGAACGTATTTTAATCTCCTTACATATTTAAGATTCTAAATTTGAAACTTTACAATAATTTAAATATCGTCTTCAATTAAGATAATCTATGACTCAGTAGTCCTAATAATACCTCATTTTTAAATTCTACCTCTCCAAATTCATCAATTGTAAATCTGATTTTTGGCATCACAAGGCCAAATTTTTATCTTAGAACTCTTTTAAAAAATCTAGGTTTGTTATAATTCTACAGGGTTCGGAAAGGATGTTTAACGAATTTGATTTCTCCACTCTCAACTCACCACAAGTAATTCTCGTGGAAGATCTCCACCATTATTAATTCCCCTATTCATGGAAATGAACTGCTCCACACTAGGTTTGTCCTTGACACTGGGATTATGTAATGAAGTATTAAGCATAATGATGGCAAAGCTGAGAACATAGCATGTGTCCGTATTCGTAAAAATATTTGTATTCAGCTGACAATATCGTTGGGCGAAACACTCCATCATCCTGTCGATTTTCTGGGCCTCTCCTGGTAATCTAAATGACCAGAGGAACTGCCTCAGAGCCTGAACCAGGATCAGATCCGTGAAATCGTGAAGCTCGACGAAGGCTCGAAGGACTTTTTCGTTAAAATCGTGTCTTTCGCCCAGGTAATCGCCGATTGCAGTTTTATTTAGACCCTCGCCTTTATAGAGGAATTGAGCAACGTCTTCGGGAGTCGCTGCCAAGAGATTGTGTTCTATCAGGTACTCGATACCCTTTTTCGGGTCCATATTGAACTTCTTACGCCCGATCGACATTTGCTTCGCTTTATTCGAGGGCTTCGACTCGTCCGTCGCGAGTCCTCCTCCTTCCATCGCCTCCATCTCGGCCACAACTTCACCCAACTCATCTTTCAGTTGCTGAAATCAGAAAAAAATAATACGTTAGATATGACAATTTTTCGTCTGCTTGCGATATTTTTATGAAAAGGAAGTCTGTTGAAATCAAGGGTTTCGATTGAAAAGTCCCTAAAGTCTTCCAATTCAATTAAAATAAATTAGAGACATATTAGTTTCTTCTATTTGAAGAAGTGCCTGAACTTTTATTAATTATTTACAGTGAATCTGAGTACTTCGAATCCAGGATAAAAATTTCTTTGTTTTATATGTGCGAGTGTGATAAGAAAACGAAGAATAGGAAAGCCACTCAGCAAGGACGGCCTCGTAGCGTCCTTAAGAATTCTTAAAGCGCTTCTGAGTTACTTTTTGTTACGTTCAAAAATAGACACTCAAGTCTGATTGCGAGAACGAGAATCTTTTTTATTGCAGAATCAGAACCCCAATCACGATCCTCACAATTAATCACAATCTTTTCTTCCGATTTACTAGTCTTTAGAAGACATAATAAATAATAATTCTTGACATTATGAAAAAAGATCCTATTGGTACCAATATTTGCAATTTCCTCTAGATGCCGTGAGAACTTATTCGTGATCTAAATAATTAGTTTCACCTCATTATGAGGTCAGCAGTTCGGAAAGTTTTCCTGTATATCACTTTAATTTAAGTACGATGGAAGTCCAATTAGAGTTCGGATTAATTTCGCGTTTGAGAATATTAGATAATTAGTTTCATATATAAATTGTGCTCTACAATTTATATAAGAAACTCTAATTATCTAATGTAAAGCCGGACTTTATTTAAATACAAAAATGTTGAATAGAGAAAAATGTTCTTTTATTTTCTAAATTAGTATGAATTTTATAATAGATTAGAAGCTACTTAATTTTAGGGAAAGAAGTCATATAAAAATGAAATGCTATCTTTAATGATCTCTTAAAAAAGAAAGACCGTTTCCCAAATGTCGATCGTAAAGAAGTTAAAATTTGTGGGTAACTAGCGAACGAAAGTGTTTATTAGTCAACTCCCTTAAGGAAGTGGAGTTTATTTTGGGCCGGATATAGTTATAACATGGACGACATGTTAAGACTGTTTGATCTTCCGGAAGTTTTCAGGACTCCCAACACGTGTTATTACAAACGCGTTACAAGAATATTTATAGCCAGTCCTTACATGACAATCGTCTTCTCATTTTATAAAAACACACCCTTCTATTTTTGAACGAAGCGGTTTTAAATTAAATACATTATTAAGGCCCCTGTTTCTTTTTACTCTTAGGGGCATGTGGTAATTGCCATAAGAGCAAATTTAGTTTCCCCAACTTCACGCTCGCAATAGTAAATAATTTTTGAGGATTTTCGTAAGATTTCAAGACATTTTAATGATTTTAAAGATTTGCAAGCAATTTAAATCGATTTCAAAAGATTTTAAAGAATTTGAAGAAATTTCGAAGAGAATTTAATGATTTTCAGGAAATTTCACAAGTTTCAAGAGATTTCAAGTGATTTTTAAAGGCTTCAAAACAGTTTCAGGATTTTCACGAAATTTCAAGATTTCAATTAATTTTAAAGAATTTATTCAAATTTAAAGGATTTTAAGAGATTTTACGTGATTTTATGGAATTTCAAGGAATGTTTAAAGACTTCAAAAATGTTTTAGGATTGGCAAGAGATTTCATAAAATTTCAAGACATTTGAATGATTTTAACGAATGTCAAACGAATTATTTAAAATTTATTTTAAAATATTTGAATAAATTTAAAGGGATATCAAGGGATTTCAAGAGATTTAAAAAAAATTCAAAAATTTTAAGAATTTTTAAGAGATTTAAATTGATTTTAAAAAAGCTGAAGAGATTTTTAAAAAATTCAGAATAGTTTAAGAATTTTCAAG
>JAUESH010000041.1:1109168-1120086 GCA_032275165.1 Synergus magnus
CTTACAAGCTTCTTAAAATCTTTTACAATTCCACAAGGAACTTTAAAATACCTTAAAATCCTTTGACTTCCCCAAAAATTTTTTAAAATCTCTTAAAATTTCATGAAAACCTTTAAAATTCCATGAAATTTTTTAAGTAAAAAACCCTTAAATTTAAGTAATAAACCCTTAAAATAATTGAAAATTTCTTTTTATGAATTCAAACGACTTCAGATACTTCAGGAGATTGAAGACAACTGAAGTGAATTCCCATGAATTCACTGACTTCGGGAGATTTCACTGAATTAAAGTCACATGAAGTCATTCGAATTCTTCTGGTCACTTGAAATTTTTTAAAGTCATTTAATTCTTCTGAAATTTCTGTAGTCACTTGAAGGATTCTAAATTATTTTGAGTGATTTTAGGTGATTTTAGGGAACTTTGAGTGGTTTCAAAGGATTTTAAGAGATTTCAAATGTTTTTAAAGTATGTTAAGTGATTGTAAGAGATTTTAAAGGATTTCAAAGATTTTAAGTTATTTTAAGTGATTTTACAGATTTTAAAAGGATTTTAAATAATTTTTAAGTTATTTGTGAAATTTTAAAAGACTTAAAATAATATTAAGTGGTTCTAAAGAATTCATGGATTTTTAAAGAATTTCAAAGCATTTTAAGTTATTTTAAGGAATTGTAAGGGATTTCAAAGGATTTTAAGTTATAGAGTGAGCTTTACTCTAGCTTTAATTAAAAAAAAAAAAAAAGAAATTACCTCTTGACGACGTCGTTTTTTCCAACGGAAGCAGCGTATTATTGAGCACATCTGTGCATGAGACTATATCCTTGCACTAAACTGCACCATGAAGGAAGATGAACTCAGAAATGCTCGAAGGCAATGCACCAATCTAATCCGCTATATGAAACTAAATTGATTCTTGTCTCGTTTGACAAATCGATTTATTTGATTTAGAAGACCGTGTGGGATGCACTGAATCTGCAAACTAGACGCCTCCAGGGAAATCAACTGTATTTACCAAAATTATTTGAGGAAGTGCAAAAAAATTCTACTTTATTTATTTCCTTTAATGAAAGGAAAAAAATATAGAAAAAATAAGAAAATGTATTTTTTATAAATCGAGAATGCCAACCTTTTCTTTAGGTTTCATTTTGCACTCCACGAAATTCACTTATTGTTTTCGATGAATGAAACAAAGATTCGAACACACGGGAAATTAATCCATTCCATTCGTCGATGAATGAATGAAAATGAAACTCGTGCAATGAACCTTCTTGAATGAAGGAAGAAAATTGGATGACTGAATAGACTCAGAGTGAACGAGAATTTTTGAAGGTCAGGAAAAAGGACTACAGTGAGTAAGGGAAATTTGTTATGGCTGTCCACATCTAAACAATTCATTGTTGTGAAGAGTGACTTTAGTCACGTGAATTGATTAGAAACTGACTCAGAGTGAAGACGATAGAACGTAGAGAAACTGAAATCAGTTTTTAAATCTGCAGAGTAGGATTATTGAATAAAAATTTCTCTAAAAATTGAATAAAGATATAAGGATTTTCGCTTAAAGAGGTCCTTTTGTTTCTCTTTTATCAAGAAATTATCACATAACTCCAAGCAAGATTTTTCTTTGGATTTTGACCAACTAGCGTCGGATGCTTGTGTCAAGAGCGATGACTAAAAGTTTCATCTCTATATCAGCAAATGCGGAAATGGCCTTATCATGACATCCTGGTGTTTTTTTTTTAAATTCCACTGCGTGAGGCGATAACACGAACAACAATGGAAAATAAATCACGAAAAGACCATCAGTTTATGCCAAAATAAAAATCAATACGAAGACAAATACAAAAGTAAGAAAAAGATTTTCCTTTTTTATAAAAAAAACTGCCTTAAGGGTGTTGGATCTATATTCTAAGCTCAAAATTCGATCTACTCATTTTACTCAACTACTATTAGAATTAAAAATATTTTCACTCTGTAGAGGGATTATTTTTCGAAATAGAAGTACAGCTCTAGAGCGAAAAAATGTTTAGTTTTAATACTTTTTACGCAAAAACAAAAAGTTCGAAATCTATCCTCAAAATTTAATAATTTCATTTTCCACAAAAAGTATTGGTTTCGACACAGAGAGAAAAAATATCTAATTGTAATATTTATGAAGTAAAATGAAGAAATCGATTTTTGAGATTGAAATTTGGATCCAACGCCCTTAAATTTTACTATTTTTCAATTTGAAGAGTTAAAAGCTAGAGCCTTGCAATTTGAAAAATTTTAAACTTGATGAATGTTCAAAAATTAAAATAAAAATCTGATATAATATAAATTCCTGAAAATCCAAGGGATAGTAATTTAGAACCCAGATTAAAAAGAATAAGCGATAATCGACATCTAACGGCTCTTCAGGAAACTCTACCGGAACATTATCGACAAACTCGTCGACATTGTAGCGTCCTGTTAATTTAAAAGGTTCAAGCAAGTTTCTCAGGCTCGTCTTGCCTCGATGATTTACAAAAGGAACTAATTATCGTTTCTAATTAAATTACCGATACCATTCCACATGATTAGCTTAGATTATCCCATACTTTTGCTTCATAAACCTAGAAAGATGATCATCCAGAATGTTTAATATGGATTATGATCAAGAATCAAGAGTATCGAGTGCTTCAGAAGGAGGAAGAAACTGAGAATTTTTTTTTGAAGAAGTTGAATGACCTAAAAGCTCGACAGTCGACATCCAACTCATATGTACACACTGTGACGTCACATAATGCCAAACGCTCCATGTTTTTTGTGCGAGCTCCATTATGATACATTCAACCTTTTTCCTACTTCATTTCTCTTCCGCACGAGCTAAAACCCAAAAATAGGGTCGAGAATGCGTATCGAGCGACTCAGAAGAGACTTTTTTCCATATAGAGTTCGTCACCTGGAGATATAAACAGATTTATAAATAGTTTGAAAATAGTTGGCTTTTCTAAAAAGAACGACAAAAGAGCAGCAAAAGTTCGAGAAAAGCAATTTCAATTTATAAATTAAAAATTGATTACCTCTAATTCCTTAAAGTATTTTTTAATTTTTTAATTGTTTAATCCTGACAATAATAAATTAAAACAAAGGACGAAAAATAGTTATTTTAAACTTTCAAGTTAACTAAACAAAGTAGTTAATAACTCTTGAACTTCTTAAGATGGCGTTAGCTCTTGAAAAAAGTGGATCTGCCATATAATACTCGAAAACCTGTTCAAAGACAACGACTGGTTTTCACGTCCCTACTGATAAAAGTACTTCATTCAAAGAAAAATAGTAACAAGTAAGATAAAAGAAGTTGCTCTAAAATAAATAAAATCTCGAGAGACTAGAAGAAAAGAGATTGAGAATCTCAACAATATTTGACCTAAAGATTTGAAAAATCTCCTAATTGAAATTAAAAATTTTGATTTTGAATAGCTGTATTTTCTTTGGTCCATTTGTTAAATAAAACATGTGGAATTTCATATTAGGGAATGAGAAATCTTTGGCCTTTTAGCGATTCGTTCCCAGGGTCGTCAAACATCTGGGAGTACTGAGGGGAAAACGTTGAAAAATGGAGAGTGGTGCACCTGCTCAGAAATTCAGGGTGCAGAATTTACGGCCCTTGCTTTTTCCCAAGATTATCTCCTGATGCATGGCACCCTATTTTACTAATCCGACAATTAAAACTATCTGTTTTAAGAATCTTGCAAAGTTTCTTGAGCCTCACTGCTGCCTTGAAAGATATCTTATTAAATTTTAAGAAATTTGCAAGTCTGAACAATAATTATTTCAATGGAATAAAATATTTGAATTTAACAATTTCTAATTTAAACTGAGGATGTTAACTTTGGCGAATCCCATGGTAAATATATTCTGTTAGCGTCTGGCAAAAGTTGTGAATAATAACAACTTCCTTTATCAATTTGATTCTTATCAGAGGAAAATGTCGCAAATACACTTGTTAAACACAGTACAACGAAATGAGTCACGGATCTCTTACGAATGAGATCATTCGTTAGCACATGATAACCTCGTTATTTTATAGTCGATTGTACTTTCATTCCAGGGTCTTTACTTCGATTACACCGCGACTCGTAAAATGATTTTGATTGCAGAGATTTCAGAGCGAAAGAACTCCACGAAACTACTCATTAGCGATATGTAGATTTATTACTTCCCCATTACTCGTGGAAACTATTCATTGCAGAATGAGAAAATTCATTCATTAGATACCGTTCTTATGCATTATGGAAACGTAGCCTGACATATAAAAATATCTAGGTCAGGATGTTATCTATTAAATTAGAACTCAGATTCATTAGCGCTTTTTCAACTTTTATCTAAATTATATTCATTAGTTATAAATCAATGTTATAAATTTTGATTTTGTTACCTGTATTTCGAGCAGCAGCTGCGATTTCTTTCGTCGGATGTCTATTAAAATCTTCTCCTGCTCTGGTGTTAATTCTGAAGAAAAAGAGAAATAACACTTTCAAAAATAGAAATTAAATAATTTAAACATTACTAATGCTGAAAATTAGAGACCCTTATAATAAGAGGTAGAGGAGAATTAAGAAACCATTAGTTTTGCTTAGCAAATTTAGGGGTCATTAGGGTCTAGAGGAAAGTAATCAAAAGATTCGGAGATAATGGCAGATCCTCCAGTTGTAGTGTCGCGACCGAGGGGATCATTAAAGTCAATTTAGCGAAGGCTCTTAAAATAGATCATTGAAATTACTACGACTGGGGACACTTGCAACGCATAGTATGACCACAATAATGAGATTAGGCCAGGGATATTAGATAGTACGTGAGGAAGCTGTACGTCATTACTGTCAACATTTTTTAAAGACCAGCGTATTTTTTAAATAAATTAAAATTCTAACAGTTTCACCTACGAAAGCCTGGTCATTTACTTTTAAATAAACAGTCTAGGAGATCAATTTTGAGTTCAAAAACAAGAATTCGGATACTGGTCTATGTAGAAAACAGAATGAGATGAGGTCAAGCTTTATCATATTTCAAAAGTACTGTGCTCACAATTCGGATATAAAAATTGGCCATTAATATTATATGAAGCAGCTCATACTACTGTTATTCACGCAATGAAGATACCGTAAGATTTTTCCTGACCTCCGTATAAGTTATGTAATTCAAACGGACACCATACCCTCTTCCTTTTTCAACAAGCCGGAGGTGAGGTAAGGTTACGTCCTCGAGCGGAACGATTAGAACTTGTTCCGCACACAACATACGTCCTGCTAACGGGGTCGTTTGTGAACATAAATCACCACAACAATTTTACAATCCTCTTGAATAAATTACTTTCTTTTTCCCTTGTCGCCACTTCTCTAAAAAGAACTTTAAAAATGCAGTGCCCCGAACAAAAATCACTTGTTCTTTCTCTAAAGAAGACAACGAAGTACTTTAGTTCTAAGACTTAATAAAATACTTGATTTTCGGTATTAAATTGAAGACATGATAAATATTTATAACGTGGAGGTTCCTCGCCTCGAACTCAATAGTAAATATTTACGCTCGAGACTTCGAAAGCTTTTAAATACTCAGATCGACACTTGAATGGTTTTAGTTACGTGAAGAGAAAATTCAATTTCCCTGCTTAACTCCCTCAAATACATAAAACAAGATTCCCGAGAAAACGTGACAATACTTGTTCAACCTTTTTTTTCATTGAAGGGACTGATGGATTGATCTTTAAAGGTGCACGCAGAAATCCAACATTTCTTCCATTTGGAGCAAGGGAATTATGGCTACTTGCGAGTCTTGTTTATTTAGGACTTTTTGTTAGGTTCAAATCGAAAATAAACCCCGTAGAAAGGGGAAATGTTAGTTTTTGTCAGTTTTCGTTTTGTTTACGGTATGCAGGAAGCATTTACTTGACGGGTGCAGGATGAATTGACGCATGCGTCATGCGGGAAAGCCGCTCCTGACAAACTGACAAATTGCTCTGGTTTTTCAAGTATTTTGATTTTTCCTTTTACCTGTACTGCCGAATTGATCGACGTGAGCACCAGTATTAACTACAGGTCCTCCCAGACCATCCAGACCCTGCCACATCTCCGCTTTCCAGGACACACACGCACAGGATCACTTAGGATCACTTCATCTCACTCGAACGGCGCCATTTTCACTGTGTACCGATTGCATTTCTAAATGGGCGATCGCAGCGACATCCTCCCACATCTGGATTTATCTGTACTCAGCAACAGGTTGCGATCGCTAATGCAGGTTTCTGATTTACCAATGTCGGTACAAACGGTATCTTGCTTATCTCTGAGCTTTAAATTATTTTTGAATATGTAATTATAATTTTTAACTATCTCTGATTACAAACGTTCTAAAACACGAAATTTAAAATCGGGTAGTATTCTACTATAATTAAAAATTTTAAAATACTAAATTCTAGTAAATTCAACTAAACTCGACTTGAATTCGTGCAATTCAAATATTTAAAATTGAGTGTATTACAATTAAAAATTTTAAATTTAAATAGAATACTTTCAAGCACATACACCACATTTCATGCTAAGAATTTCAGCAATAAATGCAATTTTTAATTAAATCCGTATATAGAATATTTTATAATTGAAAAAAACAAATAAGATAAAACCATTGTAATTTTTTTATTTCCGATTTGTTTAACCCAATCTTGCACACTTACTTGGAACTTACAAAACTGAATTTTAAATGATTTTACATTGTTAATTTTTTAATTTCGCCCTTTTCATGCCAATCTATTTCGAACCAGTCTATACCGGATATATATATGAATGACCTTAAAAATTGGTCATTGAACCCTCCCACCTAAATAGCCTCCCATCTTTTATAAGATCTTATATATGCACCTGTATGTACATGTATTTTGCACCCTTTAAAGCAGCGCATGCGTTGCTCAGGACCGTACGAAAAATTGCGAATATTTTAAAAGAATCAATTCCTCTTCCTTTGAGAAATTAAATGTATAAATAAACAGGGTTGCAAAAATGGTTAATTATCCATTTTCAATTACTAATTACATAAAAGAAATTGTAATTAGCCTCAAAATAATTAATAATTACACAAGAAAATTGTAATTATACTCGAAATATAATTTAAAAATAATTAATTATATTTAAGTTAATTTTGAGTATAATTACAATTTTTCTATATAATTATTAATTACTCTAGTAATGTAATTACAAATGTAATTAATTAGTTGCAACCCTGTAAATAAATAAGAATTACTAAAATAAATATTAACAATTACTAAAAATTTGCGATAATAAAATCAAATTTATAAAACATACGTTAAATAAATTGCAGACTGGAATATAAATATACACTTAAATTTGTTTATAAAATAATGCTAGCAGCTGCACAAAAGTGGATTATTTCTGCATGAATGCAATTCATTGTCCACCCCTTTCGAGAGACAGACGAGGTCTGTTAAGAATATTTTTTAAATGAAGTGATCGTTACTGAAATAGGGATCTAAAAATCTTACTTATACTTTCAACAAACTTAAGGGCGTTTGGTAATTAAAGGCATATGTTACTTACCATTTGAACAAATTTAAATAATCCGGTTTTTTATAATTGCTCACAATTTTTACTTTTTGAAAAAGTAAAAATTATTTAAAAAATCGGGGTTATTTAAATTTGCTCATATGGTAATCACCACATGCCCTTAATAGCAAATTTAATTTCGCAAAATTTTACGTTCGCAATAAAAAATATTTTTTTGCTAAAATTAGGCAATATAATTTTTTTGGCAATAATTTTTCTGTATGAAACGTAAAGTTGAATGGACGTAAAGTTGGCGGAACTAAATTTGCGCTTATGGTATGTAAGATATGCCCTTATTGATTATAATGTTTTAAAATATTAAAGACTTTCTCAAATGACAGAAGGAAAGACCCCCGATTGATTTATCGATTAAGTGAAATAATAATAAATTAAAGAAGGTTAATTAAAGGCTTTGTGCGTCAGAGTCTAGGTTCAATATTTTACACCCAGGAAACATATGGGCAGGGCAAAATCATCTAAACAGTGTTGCGATGAATGTTTGCATGAAATTTGAACATGAAATTTGAACTTGAAATTTGAATTTTGCTGAGTGCGGTTCGTTTTTGGACCGCCTGGCGTGCTTTCAGATTTCCCACCTGGGTGCAGGTCGAGTACTGCGTCCTTTTCTTACAAATCGAAATTTCAATATGTAAGAAAAGGACGCAGTATCCGAGGTGCACCCGGGTGGGAAATCTGAACGCGCCTCTGGTGTCGCTACTGAGGAAAACGGGCCGCTTTCTTATTGGTCATGAAAAAGAGAGGGAATATTTAAATAGTGTTAATAAATTTTATGGAGTTAGAAAAATTAGCAGCAATTAGAAATTTAAATTTTTAATTACTCAGAAGTATAATGCACACTGCACATCTTCGCCCCATGTCCAATAGTGTTGCATTTGAGCAAGAAATTCGAGAAATGAACAATAATAAGAAAAGCTCTCGTCTTTTTTGAACTTGAAAAATCGTTTATATCGATATCGTATATGGTACATATGTATATCAATTTTTTTTTGTCAGTGGCAAAATTGACATTTAAAATAAAATAAAATAAAATAAAAAGATAGAATGAAATTCTCAGTTTTTGAGAATGCTTCTCAAACGCTTGGAAATTAGCAAAACAATCAAGTAAGTATCTCGTATTATTATCAAAATTTCATTTTTATTAAAAATTTAAAAACGTCCAAAACAAACGAGAGAAGTCGACTGTCAGAAAATCGGCCATTGATTACTTTAAATAATTTTAAAAAGATTGACAAAAACAAATGACCTCTGACCCGTTTTTGTTTGCAGCGCTACGGAATTCGTGCGAACTATATATAAAATCGTCGCAGAAATATTACCCCCACCACCTCGAGTGATCTCACCTCATCTCACCTTCCAACCCTGGTCCACACCCGGTTCATGAAATTTGAGCGTATTTGTGTAAATATAAATATCAACTTGAATGAAATTCTGCACAATTTTTATTCTAATTCGGGACCAAAAGAGCCGAAAAATTTTGCTTTTCTTTGTTGTATAACAAATCTTTATAAGCAATTTTATAACAATGATTTTCATTCAACAATAATTTTAATTCAGATTAAACCCGTGGGAAAAAAGCAAAAAATGAATTATAATTCGATCTTTTTGATCAGGGAGAATTCATTTTAAAGGAATTTAATGTTAATTTAATAAAATGGGATAATTTTAATGAATTAATTTTGAATAAGATAAAATAAATAAATTTAAATAAAATAAATGTATTTATTTTAATAAATTTTATTTGAATAAAATGGACAATAATTTGCACAAAACATTCATCGAATTTCTTGCAAACTGTTATCAAACCGTTTACATGAAATTTGTACAAATTCTGCCTGACGCGTGTTATCAGGGTAGCTACCCTGATAAGGAAAGCACCTAGGTGCTTTCGTGTAAGGGGATGATTAAAGCGGGAGGGAGAAATGGCAAGACCTGACCTCCCTGGCTGCATCCGCCATTGCGCGTGATTTCGTGAACATTGAGTGTTCATCTCGGCAGCCGCGAAGATTATTTAAAATTCTATGCTCGTCGAATAATGTTAAGTTTAATAAAAAAAAGATTACATAAAAAGTGACATTTCGGTGTTCAATGCAAATCTCAGAGAAAATAATAATACGTAGTATCAGTTTTAACAGTGCAAGTGAATCTTTCCATAAAAATGACGATAATCAGTTCATTGATGTGATCCCTTCTATTTACTCACAGGTTTTTTTCAATTTTAACATTGATTGATTCGAGAATTGAACCTTTTTTAAAACTAAGAAATCTCCTTCATTGAAGGATATTTATAAATTATCATTAAATTGTGTCAAAGAATCTGCCAAAGTAGTATTAATAGTCCCACGTGATTATGACGTATTTATTCGTTTAAAAAATAAATTATTTTGAATATATTGCTCATATTTAGAATTCTTTAAATTTTAAAGTAATAAGTTGGAGTATATTCATAATGAGTGAAAAGCTTTTCAATTTTACCAAAACTGTTCAGATAAAATTATTTTTTAAGACCATATATATCAACATGTAAAGGAAGAGATAAACAGTAAAGTGATCAACAGGAAGTAATTAGTTAAAAGCAGAATTAGGAAGCTGCAAGTGGTTTTGAAACTAAGTTCCATCAAGAAAATCATTTGGAAGAGTAAAAATAAAAATTAAATGGAAAATTGCACAAAAAAGGTGTATAAAGAAGAATGTTACGTGAATTAAAAATTGATCTCCCTGCTCCCACGATTATTGATCAAATATTGTGATGAACAGGTGTAGAAAAAGAGTACGTACTATATAGAATAAATTTATTAACAAAATGTAACTGCTCAACGAGAATTTAAGGCAATTGTTGATAAGATATAATAAAACACATCCCGTTCAGTGAAAAAACCAAATGTAATATGAAAGGAGATAAAAGATAAGATAAGACTGAAAAGAGCTAAAAGACAAAGATATCACCGAGTTCAAGGTGGATGTCTCGCAAAATGAAAAAGAGATTATTATTAGGCTTCATTTGTGCCGTTATATTATTCATTGTAGTAATTTCTAATGATGATGATTTTGCACAAATAGTCGTCCCTTTTCTGGGTCCTTTCAGCGAACGAGACATATCTTGTTATAATGAGGCATCTGACATTAATGGGTTGCAAGAATTTGATACTTCAAAAGGTATTGCTACGATAAATATGAAGATTATAATTATCTGTTAAATTAAATATGCAACTCAAAAATCAAATTCACTAAGATATTCTGGAGTTTTGTCAAATTCTACACTCAGAAAAAAATTTGTTTGAATCAAACAAACATATCATTGATATGGGGTCAAAGTAAAAATTTATTTGAAT
>JAUESH010000041.1:1121260-1133545 GCA_032275165.1 Synergus magnus
ATTTTTAACCATTAAATAATTTTATTTTTAATTATTTACATCATCATCCCATATAAGATAATGTAAAAACAGGGCCGGCTTAAAACTGAGCTGTCGGACAGGGCTGAACGATTCCAACCTGTTCAAAAATATCTTAAAGGTTGTTTCACACGATCGTAGCCATTTAGATCAAGAGCGCATTATTGGAAGCACTGTGGACCTCACTCGCTCATCTCTCGCAACGGGAACCATCTTTTTCCGGTTGGATTTCACATAGAACGGAAGGCAAAATGAAGGCAAAAGGAGAAGTAAGTAACTTTTCTTGTTTTTTCCGAGTAGTTTAACACAATTTTCATAGAAAACGGATTTTTATGCAAGTGTCTTTAATCTGTGAAAATTGCTCCTCTTTTGGATTTAAAACCTCGTTCGATTATAACCTCCATTAACGGCATGGCCATCACACCATGTGTTGCTCCTATTGTAGTTTATATCGAATAAATCTTGTTTATATGTTGTATCCACCCAAAATTACATTATTCTGTTTCAGAAATAATTTTACTTTTCCTTATTACTAAATGAGAATCTTGAGAGAACCAAGCAGTTGTTTTTTTTTTTAACATTTAATTTGCAAAGACTCTGGCGGTTTTTGGCTACAATGATAAGTGTCAAATTCATAAATTAAAACCTTCCCTCATTGTTTTGTTCTTTAATCATAAACCGAAATCCAATTTGGATTAATAATTTTTGGCAATGATTACCCATTCTTGTTTCAACAATTTCAAATATTTTTTTTATTTAAAAATGTTTCCTGTCTTTTTAGGTTACGATAATTGTATATGACGTATATAACCGAATCCATTCCAAATCAGACAGACAGTGTAACTTCAAATCAAAGAATCTGTCGCTGTTGTAATATGTTATTTTGCAAAGGAAATAAGACATGTATTTTTTCATTTTATAAAAATATCATTTTTCACGAAGTTATGACATTTGAATTTTTTAGGTTTTTCAAAAAGAAAACACAATTTTGTTTAAACCTGTATAACTTTTGACCTAATTGAGATATTTAAGTTTTCTTTCGAGAATTTGGTAGAATTTGTGGTCCTTCTTCAAAAATGACTCTTGAACTTTCTTTAAATCACTTCACATATCTTGAAATTCTTTAAAATACTTGGAAATATCATGAAAATCCTTACAGTCTTGTAAAGAACTCTTGTAAAGATCCATTGTAATTCCTTATAATCAAATAAAATCACTTCAAATATCTTTAAATCCTTCCAAATTATTCAAATTCTTTAAGATTTAATTATTATTTTTAGATTTTTCTTTTGTGAATGAACTGATGAATTGATTTGAATGACTTCTTTTATTTCAGTTGAAGGAATATGAAGTGATTGGGCGCAAGTTGCCCACAGAAAAGGAAAAAACAACTCCTCTGTATAAGATGAGAATCTTCGCACCTGATCCAATTGTCGCCAAATCCAGATTTTGGTATTTCCTTCGTCAGTTGAAAAAATTCAAGAAATCCACTGGTGAAATCGTATCTCTGAAGCAGGTAATAACACTATTTTTTATAAATCACCTTTTAAAGCAATTTTTGAAGGTATATTTTTAAACAGATCTTTTTTTAAAAAAATTGTTGACATTTAAATTGGAGTGAATAATTGATGATTATAAATTTATACTAAATTAATTAATTTTTTCAGATTCCCGAGAAAACGCCAATCAAAATCAAGAATTTCGGAATTTGGCTTAGGTACGATTCCAGATCTGGTACTCACAACATGTACCGTGAGTACCGCGACCTTTCAGTGGGAGGAGCCGTAACCCAGTGTTACCGTGACATGGGTGCCCGTCATCGTGCTCGTGCACACTCCATACAGATAATCAAGGTGGAGATCGTTACCGCCGCACAGTGCCGAAGGCCACATGTGAAACAATTCCACGATAGTAACATCAGATTCCCATTACCCAAACGCATTGCTCATAGGAATCGTATGCCCACGTTCAGCGTGCGCAAACCACGTACCTACTTCCTGTAAGCAATTTGATTCAAATGTCACTGAGGGAAATGAAAAATAAAAATACATTTAATACAAATTTCTAAACTTTTTCATGCATTCCTTGAATTTAAAATAAGGGCCTCTGTTGTTAAAGAACTTTAATTTACTAAACTATAAGATTATTCACTAATGATTACTAAAGCTTTGATTGTATTTAATTTTTTAATCATAGAATTTAGATTGTGAGGAAATTTTTAAGTTATTTCTTCTTGAAAATTCCTTAGAAATATTTCAAATATTTCAAATTAGATTCAAATACAGAATATTAAATACCTTTAATCCTAAATAAATTTTTTGATTAGTCACGTTAAAAAGTTACGTATCACTTTTATTCTGATTTTTAAATTTGGTATACCTTCAAAACAATTTTTTTCATTATCAGCTTTCATCTAGCAAACTTCATCTTAGACTTATTAACCCTAAAAATAATAATTAACGAAAAATTATGAAAAAATCTGTGGTTTTTGTGATTTTATGTGTAGTAGTTTTAATTATTATTTCAATAGTTATATATTTGCAAAATGAAATTTTGATGGACTCTGCTATTCCTTTTCTTTGGTTCACGAATATTTCTTGTTATTGGAGGAAATCAAATGGAATTTTGGAATTGGGGACTGGAGAATGGGGTATTTATTCATAAAAAATTTTCATATTAATGCAAATGTAGTGTATTTACAATAATTTAATTGGTGGGATTATTTTTTAGATGAAGCTATGATGGTGCCAGATAGATGTATATTTTTTATGGAATCAACTTGTTTTGGAGAGGAAGGAACCGAAAGTGCGATTTTAACTCCTAGACAAGCTTGTGCTGTCGAATCAGCAGCAAAAATGAATCCAGGCTTAAATATTTTTCTCTTGTATCTAAGCCCTGAACAATTTTCAAAGAATTCTAAAAAATTGGTTTCACTTTTAGAGACTTATAGTAATATTTATATCAGACGAGTTCACCTTCCAGCTTATATAAAAAACACCCCCATGCAAAAATGGTATAAAAGAAATCTGGAAAAGCTTCTCGATGAAGAAACAGATCCAAAAGCGATTTCAGATATTGTTAAATTTCTAACACTGTGGAAAAATGGGGGCACCTTTCTTGATCTCGATGTCATTATTCAAAAGTAAGTACCCGAGCTATGAAATAAATTAATATTTGAAAATAAATATTTTACACAATATTTTTATATTTAACAGAAGACTGGACGTTTTTTCGAATTTTGCGGGAGCTGAAAATGAAGAAACTATCGGCAGAGGAATTTTTAGTATTGATATTTCAACAGCCTTGGGTAGAAAAGTAGCTGAGGCCTGCTTAGAAGAAGTCAAAAGAGGATTTAGGGAATATTACTGGGACCATACTAATGTAATTTCAGAAGTTTTGAAAAATTTGTGTCAACAAGAGCACGTAAGTATAAATAATCTATCGAATTTGGCAAGGCGTAATAAATTTGTCGCGCGGATTTTTTAAGAAGTTTTGAAACTATTTTCTAAATTTTATAAGTTCTTTTAATTTCTTTTATGTTTCAAGGTATTTAGAATGATTTAAATAGATTTCAAGATTTTAAAGTGTTTTTAAGAAATTTCAAGAGCTTTTAAGAGATTTACAGGATTTAAAAGAATTTCAAAGAATTTTAAGGGATTTCAAGAGAGTTAAGGAATTTTCGAGAGGTTTCGATATTTTAAGTTACTTTAAGGAATTTTTATGAATTTGAAAAGATTTTAAAGGATTTTAAGGGATTTGAAAACATTTTAAACGAGTTCAGTACATTTCGATATTTCGATCGAATTCAAGAAATTTCAATACTTTTTAAGTAATTCTTGAAATCCATTGAAATTCTTTAAAATCACTTAAAAAATCTTGATATCTCTTGAAATTCTTTGACTTTGCTCAAAATCACTTAAGATCTTTTTAAATCTCTTGAACACTTTCGAGATCGCTTGAAATTCTTTAAAATCATTTAAAGTCTTTTTGACTCTCCCAAAATCTCTTTGAATTTTTTTAAAAGCACTTAAAATACATATCTTGAAATCCTTTATAATAATTCTAAATGTTTTAAAATCGTTTAAACGTAAAATACCTTAACATCATTTAGAATCTTAAAATATTTTTAAAATCCCTTAAAATTGGTCAAGTCATTTGAAATCTCTTAAAATCCCAGGCAACGCCGAGTAAATATTTTTAAGTAATAAATAAAAATGACTATAAAAAATTACTTTAAATTAGATTATCAATGCAAGTTTTTTTTTTTTTTTTACAAATTACAAGGCAAAAGATATGACAGAGGATGTTTGTAAAGGCTTTATGGTTTATCCCCCGAATCAATTTTTTCCAATTCCCTCTGAAGACTGGAGGCATTATTTCGAAGAAAATAATTCGGACGAAATAATAACAAAAATCGAAAATGCGACTATGATAAAAATTTGGGCTGAAAATAGTGATGGAAAAAAAGTGTCTATTAAGAGTACAGCTCCTTACAATATTGTATCTTCAAAATACTGCCCAATTGTTCACAAAAACTGTGATTCTGTAATTTAAAGAAAAGTAGTATAAAGTTGCTTTAAATATTAAAAAGTTTATGAATCAGGTCGTACTTGGAGCATTTGTATACGGATACGAAGCAGGTCAAGGGGCAAAACAAATAAATTATTGCAGTTTGGAAGCATCCACATGGAAACTTGAAAGCAATTTCGCGATAGTTCAAAGAGTCATGGTTGCAATAATATGCATAAAATCTTTAAGATTAAGTGCAATCGCTCTAATTTTAATAAGAATTCACATTAGTCACTTCTTTATCTTCGCTGTAGTTCACATCTCCAGAATCGTATATAATAAGAGAATAGAAGAAAAGACAAGGAAATTGTATGCCGTCCTACCTCAATACCGTCAACAGTGCTGGATAAATAAAGTAAAATCTCTTTTGCTAAAATATACATTTTTGTGTTTTATACTTTCTCAATATTTTTCAATTTAACCTCATGCCGTTTTATATTAATATTAATTAAAGAATTTCCTTTCTTTTTTGCAAAAAAATAGAATTAAATTAAATGTAATTAAATTATTTCTTATACAATTAAGTCATGAGCTACTTGATTTAAATTTAAATTGATGAAATAGAATGCAAGCGATGCAACGAGAAATCTGTCTGGTGTAGGCGATCAAAGGCCGAAATATAAATGCAAAAAAATTGATTATACCAAGAAGAATCCAATAATTAACTCAAATACAAGATTTGACCGAACTTCCTGATAAAGTAACCGAAATGAACACTTGAGATTTTTAATCGCACGTAACCAAGTGCGTATTTCAGATTTACTGAAGAAGAGGAGTTCAAATTGCGTGTATGTTCCTAATTGAGGAAGTACATTTTTTAAAAGCAACAAAAAATCACGAGATTAGATTTGTTGAGGTACACGGATTCATTTTTGGAAAATGACAAAAAGAGCCAAACGGAAAGCCAAAAGTGACCAGATATTTTAATACAATTTAAATAAGAAATAATTTGAGAAAACAAAATGAAAAATGCTTTGAAATGATTAGAACTGGAAATTGAAATTCCAATTTATCAAAATTAGAGGTCGGTCCGTATATTACGTAACGCTTTTAGGAATCTTTGATAATTTTACAAATCCTTTAAAATCTTTTGAGATTTTTGAGATTTTAAAGACTTGTAAATTTATTGAAATTATTTGAAATTCATTAAAATCTTTTTAAAAACCTTCTAGAATTCGCTTGGAATTTTTGAAAATCGTAAAAAATTCTTTGGAATCCCTTTAAAATTTTTTGAATCTTTTGAATTTTCTTTGAATCTTTCAAAATACACTAAATTCTTGAAAATTCTTTGAAAACTTTTGAAATCCCTCGACATTTGTTAAACCCATTAAAATAGTTGAAATCATTGGAGATACTAATCTTGTAAAGTTCCTTGAAATATAAATACCTTCAATACAAAAGAAACGATTGAAATCCCTTGAAATATATTGATATACTGTAAAACATCTTAAAATCTTTAATGTCTTTTAAAATCCCATTGGAAAGGAGTTGATACTTGATACTACTACCAAATCTTGAGCTTTCATTTTTTCATTGTTAATATTTTTATTAAACCCTTAAATATTAAAAATTTGAAAATCTAGGAATATAAGTTTTTCTCCGAAAATTATAATAATTATTTTTTTTACAAATACAGCACTGTGAACCATATTTATAAATACTGAAACTTGTGAGTATCTGAGAAGCTACAAGCATTGCAATGGGTCATAGGTCATTTTCAATGCGTGAATATCGTTCTCTAGTTCGAGCAGTTGTCTCTTGAAGGCTTTCGCGGCGAGTTCTAAAAAACGACCTATCTGGCACATTTTTACTCTTTTTTCTTTCTTTGTCTTTCCTGTGAATTATATAATTGGGGAACCGATAAAAAGTCTGCGGATATAAAATATTGTGTCTCCACGTCAGTGGAATTTTTTATTATAGCTATTCTTTCTTGAATTTAATTTATTGAACAAAACTAAATTATAATTATTCATCTACAGATTTTATTTAAAAAATTGCGTTTAATATTGCTTCTAGTTTTATGAACTTCTCTTCCATAAATTAAAACTTTTAGCTTTTGTTAATTTAGTTTGTTAATAAACCTGCGATTTATTTTAAAATTTTCAATTAGCATATTCATATTAAACTATAGTGTTAAAAGCAAGTCTTTTCTTTCAGGAGTTTATTTCCAAATTTTTATAAATTGAAATACCTCTTT
Source organism: Synergus magnus (assembly GCA_032275165.1). NCBI lineage: Eukaryota > Metazoa > Arthropoda > Insecta > Hymenoptera > Cynipidae > Synergus > Synergus magnus. The sequence goes on from JAUESH010000041.1 coordinate 1,128,045, forward strand.
TTATACAATTGAAATGTGGAAAATAGTAATATGTTTTAATTAAATTGAATTATTTGTTATATATGTTGAAGAAAAAGGGCAGACATTTATTATAATTGAACTTTTAAAATTAAGTATTATCGATAGATAACGACAATCGCTATGGCCAATTCGAACATTAATTTGTTAGACGTCGTTGGTGTTCCTTACCTTTTCAATATTGGATTTATGGTTTTAATCGTCGTGTTATTGATACCTACACTTTTACTCAGTTATCTTGGTAAGTAAAAACATTATAACTTCTTTAAAAAAATGTAAAAAGGAGATTAAAATATTTTTATATAAATATATAAAGAACAATAAGGTAAAATTAAATGAGAAGAATCGATTTAAAAATTGTGTAATCTCTAATTAAATAAATTAATAATCTAAAACTGATCAAATAAATGAAAATACTATAACAATAAATAAAAAAAACTCGTAAAATAAATTCCTGGGAAATAAACATACAGCCTTTAATCATTGGTAATGATGAAGACAAGTCGTGAAATATCCATTAAGCTGCGCATTATTAATTGCCTCGTTGATAAACATGTAAAACTATCTACAATAAAAAATAAATTTTTGCAATCATACTCTCTCAATCTGAATTAGTTAAATCTTACTAATTCAAATAGTGCAAAGTTGTTTACTATAAATTATTAAACAATTACTAATTCAATTAGTAACAAAGACGGACAAAATCCAAAATCCCGAAAATTCAAATACTCGAATAAAAATAATATTACCGAAAATTATTAACGAAATTTCCAATTCCCGAAATTTCACTTTCCCGAAAATATAAACTACCCGAAATTTCAATTTCCCGAAAATATAAAATACCCGAAAATTCAAATTCCGGAAAATTAAAAAAAATATTTTTCTTTCAAAAAATTTTGAAGAGGAATTTTTTAACAAGTTTTGAAAAGTAGAGAAATTACTAATTCAGTAATCAAATATAAGGCTACTAATTCAGATAGTAAAATTCTTACGAATTCATATTGAGAGAGTAATAAAACAAATTGCTGGTAAATAATGTTTTTCGAAGTCAAGTTAAATTCAGATTAAAAAATCAACGTAAAAAACGAGATGCAAATATTATGTCTAATATTACTTCTATTTTTAAATTTTGAATCTATTTTTATGCTATTTGTCAGCATCAATATTTACTCGAATCTCTCTAAATTTGAGTTAGTAAAAAGTCGGTCACTAATTCACTTAAGTGAAAAGTTGAAAACTACTAAATGAAATACAACTAATAATTACGAAAAATGTTCACTAAATTAAATTAGCTGAAATAAAAAAAAAAACTATTTGTTAAGTGTGTTATTTCATGCTGGCATTGGTTAAAATAATTTCTTTTGCAAAGTGTCGCTAATAGAAAACTTTCTTTAAATAATGTGATCCAGTTTGTCTCTTCCAGTCGTAAAATGGTCCAGAAGATGTTGGGTGCGTTTCGTAAAATGGAAACATCCACACTGTACGATCGTTGGCGAGAACAGTATTCGCAGTATTCTGGACCAAGGAAGAAATCAGGCAAGTATAATAATTAGAAAAATGAAGAAAAATTTTTTTTTTAATGAAACTCAAGTAGGTAATATTTTTCATTTTAGGGGATATATACTTTACTGGTCCAGGGTAGTTCAATTGCTGATAATTTAAGAAGACATTTGGTTCAATTATCTTCATCAATGACTTTCATGCGGATGACCTTAACTTCAAAATGGGGTCTTTATGCTTGGGAGAATCTTGAAGACTTTTCAGTCGATAACCACTTGCTCTTTTCTCCTTGTTCATTTAAGGGACGAACAATCACAGAATCCAACATCCAGGTAAGAAATTGATTTTGAAATACCTAAAAAAATAATATTTCTAAAATAAATTTTAATCTTCTCTTCAGGATTACGTGAGTGATGTAACGCAAAAATTCCTGCCTTCAAATCACTCGCCCTGGCAAGTGCATGTCATCAACTGTTTTATGAGAGGAGTAGAAAATCAATTTTGTCTCGTACGAGCTCATCATCTTCTCCTTAGTCAAGAACATCTGACCTTGGCAGATTTCTTGCCACTGAAATTTTCTCAAGAAAACTGGGCCTGCCAGAAGATAAATTCTCCATTCACAAATCTTTATTCTGAGCCTTCAGCTCTTCCTCGACTCCATGAAAAACTCACTGAAAGTTTCAGCAACACCTGGAATGAATTTTTATGTAACAATGATCCACTGGAGAGACCGGAAATTTTCAAGAAACCAATTAGTCTCTTTCTTTGTATTAAAATTGGTGTTATAGTCATGGTCTCAACGATGAAACTTCTCACTAGGTAAAATTTTTATTGCCAGAAATATAAAATTCAACAATAATTTCAAATAATTTCAATTTGCAGGAAATATAGAAAAGTCGAGGGTCTTAGGATCACAGAAACTCTTCCAGTTCTACAGAGGGAAGCACGAATCAGAAATTTTACATTTCAAGTTGTTTTCAATGCACTTCTTACATCTTTAAATCCAGTTCAATTTTTACGATTCGTCATATCGTGGATTTGGTACCTGGCTGTGACTCTTAGTCTTAAGATGCCAATTTTAATTCTGAGAGAGCTGAAAGCTCTGAAATCTTCTCAAAAACATTATTATCCAGACACCCTCACTTCTCTTTTGTCTTGCTATTTACCATTAATTTTTCAGGTAGGTGGTCCAAAATCACTTTTGTTTCTATAGGGCAGCAACGATCCTCTCCAATTTGTAAGGTTCCCGAAAAAAATAAGGTCCTATTTTTTTTCAAATTTTTTATTTTAACACGTAACACGTATTTTCGAAAAATTTAAATATTTAAAACGTGTTTAAAATATTTTGAAATCTCTTAAAATTCATTAAAATTCCTTAAAGTTAATTGAAATGTCTTGAAATCTCTTGAAAATCCCGGGTAACATCGAGTAAGTTTCTGCTAGTAATAAAATATATTTATACATTTCTAATATTTATTATTTTTAGGCCACTCTAGAACTATTTTCAATTACTGCAATAGCTGTGGAAGCACCAAGATATATTCTCGACGAGCTATTTTTGAAACATGCCCAACTAAATCTTCTCCAAACAATTTCACCTTGTGGTAGAAAAGTCGTAGCCTGGTCAGAGGAAGTTAATACCGAAATCCTTAGCGAAATTTCGAGTGTAACTGGTGCAAATGAAGCTGAAATTCTTTTAACAGCAACTGTGGATTCGTTGAAAGAGTATTTTAGACATTCAGGTCTTCAGATTCCAGAAGAAGTATTAGCGACAGCAAAATTCGTCAGCCAGAGAGCCCTTTTTATCCAGAATCACGAATCAAGGGGTCTATTGTGTCTTGCTCTTCCCACAAGGACTCCATTATTTGAGGACGATCTTATCGAAATCCTCCAGGTTGGAAACAAACAACGAAATATATTTTTTTTAAATATTTGAAAAACACTCAAATAAATTCAAAAAATTAATCTTTCAGGTAATTCAGAGGAATATTCAAGATGCAAGATCCAGACAAAGTGCCATCTATGCGATCACAGGAGCAGAAATATCATCCGGATTGCTCACATCTTGTCTACCCTCTGTTTTACTCAAAGTTTTACTTAATCACCTCACAAGGAGATATTCCATATCCTTAACACACGTAGATGGTGATTTGCCAGTTGAAAATGTTCACACTGCAGTTTATTGGAGGCCACCGCAAGGAAATTGTAGTACGTTTTTAAACTAAAATCATTATGAGTAAAATGGAGACAAAAAAAATTTTTTCCTACAATTTGAATTCATTTTTTAGGTTTGTCAATGACACTTCACAGGCATGGTAATGGAGTGCGATTAGGAGTAATGGGGGATGCAATGATTGGACCTCAGCACACAATCATCGCAAAAACTTTTCCAAAAAGTCTACAAAACCTTGCCTTAGCAGTCGGTGTTCCAAAATACCCGAGCAGAAGTCCTAGTCCAAGTCCAGCCAGTCCTACCACCTCTCCAGGATATTGAAGAAAAGGATCTTAACAATTCCGTCCTCTTTGTGAACCATGCATAAATTTTATCCAGAAAGCTTCGGTCGATACTGAAAACTGGATTACCGAAACGAGATTAATTTACGATCTACACCATCATAATTATTTATAATTCAAATCCTCTTCTACGTATGCTCAAACTAAAATTCATCTAAATCTAAACTTTAACCATCCAAATTTGCTTCAAAATTTCTTTCTTTTCTTTGGGGTCATCCATTTATTACGTAACCTTTTTTTTTGGCAATTTTTGGGCCCTCCCTCCTCATTGATTGTTACCTAACTTACCTACGTTTTATATTAGCAATTAGCAATGTTTGCTTGTTTATATAAATTTTAAGAGATTCTTATAGATTTAAGTGATTTTAAATGTTGTCGTGAAATTTTAAGGGAATCCAAGTTATTTTTATAATTTTTAAAACATTTCGTAAAATTTTAAGGGGTTTTAAAGTTGGTCGTGGAATTTTGAGGGATTTTAAGGAATTTTCATAATTTTTAAAAGATTTTGCGGAAATTTAAGTGATTTACCAAATGTTGTGGAATTTTAAGAAATTTTAGGAGATTTTAGAAAAGTTTAAGTGATTTTAAATGTTGTGAAATTTTAAGAAATCAATGTCCAACATATTTTTGCTCAATACTTTCAATCTATGTCAAATGAATTTATAGTTATTTTTTAACATTTTTAATAGTGTCGCGATTTGCCCTGTAAAAAAAATAATCTGAAATTTAATTTAAAAATCGGGAATTTTTAAAAATATTTTTTACAAAGTCTAATTTAGGTAATATTAGAAAAGAGAAGTTAACATAAAATATAAAAATAAATAATGTTGCCAATATCGTGGTTGATTATTCATGTACAATTTTATAAACAAAGTTGTTTTTTGTAATTACTGAAATATTCTATTTCTCCTAAAATCTTTTGAAATCTTTTGAAACCCCTTGAGATTCTTTAAAAGGATAATCGTAGGATCACCAAGAATTTAAAAGATTTTAAAGATTAAAGGATATTTTAAAAGATTCAAAGGAATTTTCAACACATTTAAAAAATCTAAATAGATTTCAAAGGATTTCAAGAGATTAACAAATATTTGAGAGAATTTAGTATGATTTTCAAAGATTTTAAGATATTTCTCGGGATTTTAAATTATTTCACAAAATTTAAGGGATCTTATAGGTTCTCCAAGAATTTCAAAGATTTTAAAGGACTTTAACAATTTCACGGCATTTCAAAGAATTTCGAAAAATTTGGTATAATTTTTAAACATTACGATGTATTTCGCGAGATTTCAAAATGTTTCAAGGCATCTCGTTTAATCAATATTTGTGGGATTTCAAATATTTTAACGGATTTCAAGGAATTGCACAAAATTTGAGGGATTTTACAAGTTATCAAAATATTTCAAAGATTTCAAGGGATTTTAGAGAATTTATAAACATTTCTCAAAATCCCCCCTCCCATCGTAACAGGA
>JAUESH010000041.1:1133645-1144736 GCA_032275165.1 Synergus magnus
AAAGAATTTCGAAAAATTTGGTATAATTTTTAAACATTACGATGTATTTCGCGAGATTTCAAAATGTTTCAAGGCATTTCGTTTAATCAATATTTGTGGGATTTCACAAAATTTGAGGGATTTTACAAGTTATCGAAATATTTCAAAGATTTCAAGGGATTTTAGAGAATTTATAAACATTTCTCAAAATCCCCCCTCCCATCGTAACAGGAGGGGGATAACAAGTCCTCTTGAATTCTCCCTCCCTCCCCCTAAAAGAGTTACGTAATATATAGAGAATCCTTTTAGTAAATTATCGATTGTAAAAAGAAGAGGGTTACACAGTTTTTAAACAACTGTGAAAATGTAAACTGCCTATAATATACTCACTGCACGGAATACGTGATTTATACACTTATTATTCAATAAAGGCTAGTGAAACTTTGGTTTTCTAATCCATCTTACTTGAATCTTTTCCCGGATTTTTTTTGTTCATTTTTATTTTTAGATAAGAAATTTTTTTATCAAGTCTTTATCTGACTTAGATAAGACTTTTCCTTGGGTTCAATTAACTTCCTCACTTCTAACAATATGCTAATTCGGGAGATTATCATTCTAAGAAAACAGCTAGATGACGTAATAATGACAAGTCTTGCATCATAATGTCTCAAGTCGCTAATATTATTATTATTATTATTATTATTAATAATATTATAATCATTATAATTATTACCGTAAAAACGGTAGTACAACAATATACAAGAACAGGAATTCGAAGTCGCATCGCCGCTTTTTCCAAACTGATCAATTTTTTTTTAAATGTTGACAGTAGATAACAAACCTAATAACAAATTTATCTAATCAATAAATTAAATCATTTTTGTACAAATTTCCCTATTATATTTTATTACTATTATATTACAAACGTGTTAACACTAAAAAATGTACATCGCAAAATAATGCAAATAATGTTTTAATGTGTTTTATTCAACACATATTCTGTCTTTGCGCGAAGAACTCAAATCACAAGGAGAACATCTTTTTGCCGAAAAATCAAAATCCTGAATGTGAAAAAATACCAAAAAAATAATTCCCGAAAAATGCAAATTCCTGAATAAAAATAATATTACCGAAAATGTTTATTAATGAAATTTAAATATATCAGAAATATTTAGAATTTTTATTCAGAAAATTAAACTTCAGGAATTTGAAAATTCGGGAATTCTTTTTTTTCACATTCGGGATTTTAGTCTTTCGGTAAATGATGTTGTCCCTCACAAGGTTCAAAAAGAGGCTTTAATTTGAAAGATTCTTTGGAAATTCAGTGTCGAACGCAGAAAATGTCAATGGACAACATTTTTCAAAAATTACAAATTCTAGTTCATTTTTACAGTGCTGAAAAATGGTTTATTAAAAATATAGTTAACTATAGTGATATTAGAAAACTTAACTGGAAAACAATAATTAATACAACTCTCCATTAAAAATTGGGCGAAATTAATAATGAATAAAAACTTGAATCTTTCCAAAATTAACTACATGTAAATTTTTGTAATGAATACTCCAGTCTCCTGTAATCAAAGGCATCGGTGTTTGTAAAATCTATCAAAATTACTTGGATTTTTTCACAATACAAAGAGTTCCTACTTTTCTACAATTTTTCAATTTGTTCGACACTGTTCTTGCCCAATTGCATTAGGATTCATTATTTCCGTGACACACCAGTAATAAATATAATGCAATATCACATTTATGTACAGTATCAGAGAATATTTAATCCGGTACTCTATACAGTACCTAATTTCAATTTCAATATCAATAATAATCAATGATTAATTCTCATTCAATTTCAGTTTTAAATTCAATGTTTCAACTATGTCTACAGTTATTTTTAGACAGTTTCCACGAATATTTAATGGTATAGGATGGTACATTGTGTAGTATTTGTTCCTGTAAGCGTAATTTGTTGCTGTATTTAAGTCTACAATTATCTGACAGTTACAGTAGAAAAACTGTACCAAAAAAGAGAAAACTGGCTTTTAAGGGCTTTAGATCCAAGCTCTAATCACAAAATTCGGTTTCTTTATTTTACTTAACAAATATTACAAATAGATATTTTTTTTGCTCGGTACACATAATTACATTTGAAAAATGAATATCACCAAAAAGCGAAAAAAATTCTAGTTACGATATTTTGTTAAGTAAAATGAAGAGACCGAATTTTAAGATTACTCTCTCAATCTGAATTACCAAGAATCTGACTAATTAAATTAGTAGTTTTATATTTTACTACTGAATTTCTCTAATTTCTTTAATTTCTACTAAACGAAATAGTAGTAGAGCTTGGATCCAACACCGTTAATGTTCCAGAAAATTTTTTTTCATAATTTAAAAAATGAACTGAAAAACTCTGATTTTTATTGGACAAAATTGTATTACCACTTTGAAATAAATAAACTTTAATCACATGAAAACGTGAGTCATTTTTTTACCAGAATAAGAGTTAACACAATCCTTCACGGAATTTACTATGTATCACTAACATATTATATGTACAAATTCAATTCATAGCATACAACATCTTTGGGTTAATATTGTGAGAGTTAGTTCACATCAATTCGAAACTGCATCGCATAATTCAAAAGCCTTTTGAATCTTGGAAGACTTTTTTACTTTGGTGTTTAAATCGGACAGATTTATAGAAAATTAGATAACAGAAATCTCTACGTTCACTACCGATTTTTAAGTTATTTCAATTTTATACTACGACGACTATGGTATATTATGTGCTTTATGATACTGAGTAATTTATAACTATGACTGAAACCTAAAAGAGCGATACTTTTAAAAAAGTGATCTTCCTTTTATGTTTCAGTCAAAGATAAAAAATCATCCTGCATAATATTATGAAATTTATGACATATTATCATACACTTTATGATATAATATTATGCACATCTATGATATTATAAAGACATAGGAAAGGGTCTCACTTTCAATTTCAAAGCGTAGACAAATTTAAACTTGGATTCGTTTTCAGAATACACTAGGATTAATAAAATTTATTACTAAAAAAAGTTTTTCATTTAATCACTCTATCAAACGTAACAATTCCTAAATGTATAAAATTAACGAGACGTAATGATTTTTTTTACACAAACTTGAATGAAGTTAAGATTATAAAAGTTTTTGGAATGTCCGAGAAATTCATTAAAAGTTTAGAAAAGGTTTCAGTAAATATTTCACTGTGATATGGATTAAACAAAAAATGAGATTTATTTTCTTTGGGTGTCCCCAGTATATTCAGAAGATGGGCTGAAACCTTTTCTTAGTAAACAATCCAAATTGGATTATTTCTTCTACTTTCATTGTTAACAAAAAGTATTTAAAGGCGTTGGATTCAAGTTCTAAGGGGCGCTGGAAAATGCCCTAAATTCTATTTTTTATAAAATTTATTTTACCTAAATTCATTTCATCTAATAATAATGTGCTATCATTTTTATTTTTCCTAAAAATTATTTGCCTTAATTTTTATTTTTCCGAAAAATCAATTATGAAAAATAATTGGGGTAAATAATTTTTAAGAAAAACTAAAAATTACAGCACAATATTATTAGATGAAATGAATTTAGATTTCAAGCGCCCCAAGTTCTAATCTTAAAGTTCAAATTCCTCATTTTACTCAACGAATAAACAAATTAGATATCTTTAAGCTCTGTAGGCGAAATCTTTTACGACATAGAAGTATGCCTATAGAGCCAAAAATCGTTTACTTTTAACACTTTTTGTGTAAAATGAAGAATTCGAAATCTAACTTCAAAATTCCGTCTCTTCATTTTACAACAAAAAAAGTATTAAGACCAAGAAGTTTTTCGCTCTGTATCCACAATTCTATACAAAAACTGAGTACTGCTACAGAGCGAAAAATATCTAATTATAATATTTTTCCAGTAAAATGAATCCAACACCCTCAAAAATATTTCATCTATCATTCACACTTTAAATTCTCTCTTTCCCAGTGCTCCCAATATTCCTCTTTTTTCCTAATGCGTATGCGTCGCACAATTCACCTTATTAGTCACATTTCGCGTGAATTTTTGAAATGCTAAAAATGCAAATTCATTTTTTATGAATAAATAATTGTATTTTAGTAAATGAAAATATCAATTAGATCGTTAATTAAAATTGCATTCAAAAATATTTGAAAAAATTGTAAAATCAAAAATAATATTTTTCACAATATGCGGAAAATCATAAAATCACTATGTAGAACTATTATATAAATATTCCAATTAATGATCTAATTGATATTTTGATTAATTAAAATACGATTATTTATTCATAAGAATTGAAATTGCATTTTTAGCATTTCAAACATTTCCAGCAAATATTAGCAACAAGGGTACACTGTTTTTGTCCTCTATTTTTTTCCATTAACAAAAAATCACTCTCTATACTCTCTTCGCGCCTGTTATGTAAGTTTGTCGCAGATTCTCGACATTCAGACTAGTCAATTGTAAGCGAAATAAATTACTCTTCTAAGCATATGCTTCTCTCTCCCTTTCCATTTCCACAGGGCCACTGCCCCAGATCTTTCTATTTTTGGAATAAGGAATAAATCCCATTAGAAGTCCGGAGAAAATAATCCAGCCTCCTGCCATGAGGAATGACAGGTGCCAGGTGCCAGTGATGTCAAAAAGCCATCCTGCCAAGGGAGGTCCCAGTAAATTTCCTATGCCCTGGCAGAGGAGGCTGAGACCATAGGCGGTTGTGAATCTTTCTAGAGGGATCAACTCGACAAGAATGACAGGAGTAAAGCTGAAATTACTAGCGAAGAAGAGGCCAAAGGCTGCTGAGGTTATCACTAGGAGGTAGTAGTAATCAGTCAAAACCGACATTAGTATCGTTGCTACACCACAGGCAATGAGGCACCAAGTGTAGGTTTTACTCACATTCATCCAGGACTGATCACCTGCCCATCCGAGGCCGATCTGTAAAAAAAATTGTTGAATCAAGTTTCTAACTTCAAAATTCAGTTTTTTCATTTTACTCAACAGATATCTAAATAAAACAATAACCCATAACATAGTTTTTTTTTTCGTAATTAAAAACTATAGTCGTCTATTACCATTCCTATAGTATTCGTAATGCCAATAATGCTAAGTAAAAGAGATCCTTCAGCTTCTGAATAGCCAATCTGCTTGAGATGCTCAACGAGATAAAAGTAGGGTACTATAAACCAAGTGAAAAGCAGAATTGTCGATAGGGATAATAGAAGAAAATGCAGCTCTAGGAACATTGAAAAATCCATCATGCCCTTCAGCAACTCGATCAGCTCGCTGTACCATTTCTGAAAAGAAAAACAACTTGAAACTCTTTTGAAATTCCTTGAAATTTCTTTAAATTATATAAAATCCCTTAAAATCTGTTAATTTCCGAATCATTCCGGAATTTCTATCCGAAATAAACAGTTTCATTCCGATCTAATTCGAAGGAAGTTTTCAATCCGAAATCTTGAAATCCAGGGCAATGCTGGGTAAACTTGCCTCTTCATTTTCCTTAGCCAAAGTCGTCATACTGTTTCTGTAGATGTTAGGACAGCTACTAGCTCTCAGTCTATACTTGTGGAGATTCAATACAGCTCCTCGATACATAACAGAATTTCTGTGAACTCGAATATCTTTGAAGTAGTGAGTATTGGTATTAAACTGTCTCCTAAGCCATGGAAGAGAATCGGTTCTTACTACACCACCTGCAAAGCCGGGAAGATGATGTCTTGATACAGATTTTGCTCTTTCCGCCTCAGCCATCTGAAAATAATTACAAATTATACAAACGGATTTATGAAATAGGATATTTTTAGTCTCCATACATTTTAAACTTAATAAATTAAATATGGCTTACTGCTTGGGCTAATTCTTTCGCTAATAAGGGATTCGTCTCCTCTAAATCTTTTCTGGACATTCTCCTAGTGGCAAGAACCTTTGTAGAGGCATGAATCGATCCAGGACGGGAATCCTTTGTCTGAGTTTGTACTCGCTTAGCTTTATCTGTCGCTTGTTTGATCCTAAAAAGAATTTACAATTACGTGATGATGCAAAGATTTCAAATCTAGAATATCTCAAATGCTGCTCTGTGTGCAAAATAAAAATAAAAGGCAAAATAAATTGATTAATTGAAAGAAAAAAAAGATGATAAAAGTTGTACTGGATTCTAAATAAGAGTTAGGATCATAAAAGCAAAATAATAAAAATCGTGCAGGATGCAGATAGCAGACCAGTCGTGTAACCTCATGGACATGGTAACTCCGCTCTTGTTGCAGACATCCCCATTAGAATCATCAAGCTTCTTATCAGAAAGTGATCTGCACAACAGAAGACTAGGATAGTTTTCCAGAATCACATTGTAGAGTCTCGAGTTAGAGGAAAGGGATTCCAAAACCTCCAATGGCACCTGAAAAAATAAGATAGACTCTTCTGTGAATTATTTCTACATTTTCATAAAATAAAATAACCCTGGCGATAATTTTCATTTGAAGTTCACTCCAAACCAATCCAAATCAATTTTTCGAATCATTCCGGAATTTTTAACCGAACCAAACAGTTTTCAATCCTTTTTAATACTTTTTAATCATTCCCTCAACTCCAAATTCAATCTGAATGAATCCCAGATCATTCCAAACGAGTTCCATTCCTTTCTAATTCGCGACCAACAACAACTTCAATCTGAAATCTAATTCAAATACACTTTTCAATCCAGGAACCCAATCCGAATCAATCTGAGCAACTTTCAATCCTTTCTAATACATATACGTGCCCTCAATCCTAATAAAATCGAAATCAATCTAAACGACTTTCATTCTTCTCTAAACCATAGGATACCAAGGAATTTCAACAAGTTCCAGAAGATTTAAAGATAAAAAAAAGTTTTTTCAGCCCGGAAATCCACTTCTCACATCAAAAATAAAATCAAGGTAGGCACACAGTAGGCACCCTGTTGTTTGGTTCGGATAGAAATTCCGGAATGAAATGGATTGAAAAAAATATAATTTTTCTTTCCGAAACTTATGCCAGGGAAACAAACGTCTACCTTTTCACTCTGTCTCACAAAGGTCGGTAGATTGACAACACTCCTAAAAGCAGTTCCTCCTCCCTCTGCAGTCGTTGGTGTTTCCGTACTCGTTCTGAGGCTCTGTAACAAATACTCTGGGGTTTTCCCACTCTTAAGCAGCTTCCTCAGCTCCTCTTTACCCGGAAACTCCTCAATGGGACTATTAAGGGACCTGCCTCCTTCTGATCTCGCCGTCGACTTCTTCGGGGATCCCAGACTCTGTTTTCTCTGCTCCAGGATCCACCACTCTGGATCCCTCATCACCGTTCCACAGACTATCAAATTGAAGAAGGTCCCTGCCAAGAGCAGCACCGTTCCTCTCCATCCATACTCCTCGATGAAGAACGTCGTCAGCGGTGCGTAGACAAACGTTCCAATACCTGTTCCACAAGCCCCTAGACCTACAGCTAGAGTTCTTTTCTTATCAAACCAATAAGCGATGCTCACAACCGCAGTGACGTAGCACAGACCCAAGCCCAGCCCCGCAAGGACGCCAAAAGTCAGGTACATTACCTCGATGCTGTGACTGAAGCTGCTAAGGACAAATCCAAACCCAGAGATCAGTCCCCCAGCAATCGTCATATTCCTGCATCCATAGCGATCTACCAGAGCTGACATAACTGGCCCAGAGAGTAGAGGAACCGCCATAAAGAGGGACCCAATCCAGGCAGTTTTGGCTTTAGAGGCCTCAAACTCCTCGAGGAATTTGCTGTACAGAAGCCCAAAGCTGAAAGAAACCCCATCAGCTACCATCGAAATCAACAGTGATGCCAGGACCACCACCCATCCCCAACCACCATCAGGAATCTTTGGCTTTTTGATCTCTTCACTCAGAGAATCCAGTCCCTCTCCATCGTCATAGATCTCCAGGACACTCTCCGATCCGTCTATCGAATCTCTTCTCCCCAGATCTGGATTCGAGATGAAAATCGTGTCTATAATCGGGTCTGAGTATTTTTTCCTGTACACGAGGATCCCCTGAGTTTTCTCCGGTGACTTTTTCGGCTCAGGATCCTGTTCACTCCTGTCGGTGGGACTTGGACCAACCGTGAGATTAGGTGAGGTAAGGTAGTGGTCGGTGGGAGTTGCTGGGATTCTATCCTCAGTACAGTCGGTTCCAGGACTCAGGAGCTGTATCTTATTCTGAAATTCGTCTCCAATGCTGAAGTCCTCATTGGTCGTCAGCTGGGCTTCTCCATCTGGAGTTAAAGACTCCACGCTTCTGTCGGTGGTGAAGAGTGGGGTAGTCAGCATCAGCCTTTCATCAGCGATGCTACTGAGATTCTCTGTATTGTTTGAATCTTGTCCAATCCCAGAACTCCTCGAGGAGCTTCTGGTCTCATTAGATCTTGCTGTGGTACCATTGGACTCTATTTTTGTATCATCTCGTTTGCTCTCATCTCTCCTAGCCTCATCAGTTCCGGTCCCATCGACTCTGGACTCATTTGACTTTTTGCTGATAACGCTTTCAGATGTTAGGAGGGCTTCCTGCTCGGGAGAGCTGACTGGAGTGCTGGGGAAAACCGTGGGGCTTCCATTGTGCCAACCAACGATGGGGGCTGGTCCTCTCCTTTTGTCCTTGAGTTTTGGGTCCTTGCATGTTGAGTTTGATAAATCTGGATCCTTTTTCGGGGGGAAGTCGTCCTTTTGGTAGCTCACGAGGCGTTGATAGTTGCTGGCGTCTTTCTTTGCATAGAGACCCTCTTTTCGTGTTGGACTAGTGATGCCGGAATCATTGTTGTTATTATGATTGCGACTCTTGAGGTGCTTCACCGCGTCGCTAGGATTGTCTCGAAGGAAGTTCCGGTTCCTGTCGGCCATTCTTCTAAATATATGTGTTCGTCGACTGGCTCCAGCGACGCGGCCAGCCCTTCAGCCCCTGGATCTCGTTTGGCACGGCACTCGCCCAACCGTCAGCTACCATAAGGACCTCCCGACGGCTCTCGCACCGGCTCCGAGGTGTCGAATTTCTCAGCATGCACCCTCCTTGCTCTGCCTTTTCCTGCGAAATTAATTAACTTTGTCAGAAGTGGAATTTATTCTTCTTTTCTTTTCTATTCCAATTATTTTTTTCTGACCACGAAATCCATTTCAAATCAGGCAAACTTTTTTAACTGTACAAATGATTTTTCTTAACATTTTTTGCTTCTTCGTACAGGAAGCTTTGTAGTCGTTACATTTTCCAATATTTTTAAAATGGTTTAATTAAATTTTCCTCAGTTAAAAAAGTTATTTAGTGTGCATAAAGCTCATTTTTTCATAAATCTCAAATTTGACCAAATCTCGCCTAATTTCCTCTAATAAAACAACATATTTTGTCCCCAAGAGATTCTGTGACTTCAAGTGTAGAACCTGCCTGATTTTAAATGGATTCAATCCAGAGAATTATGCTTTGAACTTTGACCGACAAAAAAAATATGAATAAAGAGAAAACTATGTTTAACAATTAAAATTTACTTCTTTTAAAGTCGTATCTTTAATGATTAATGCAAATCAAACATGCAAAAGTATAGTTAGTATAATTAGGCTACATGCAATTGGATTAAACGTTGCATAATTAATTAGTTTCTCCTTAGAAATTCTGTTTCACACACAGAAAAAACTCTATGGTTGTAACAACTACAAAAATAGTAAAATATGGTACAACTACTAATTTTTGGTTGCCTCAACCACGTTTGTGGTTGTGGAAACTATTATGAAATAGCTGTGCCAACTATTTTTTAATATAGTTGCCATATAGTTGTGGTTGTTATCACATAATAGTTGTGGTTGTGGGAACCACAAATTGTAGTTGTACCATATTTTACTATTTCTGTACACAGAAATAGTAAAATAGTAAAATAGTAAAATAAAACCATGGTTGTCACGTCCATAGCAGTTTTTTCCGTGTATATTTAATTACCTGTCATAAATTATTAACTGAAAATACATTTTGCAAATTATATATAGGCAATATAGGTACGTGCACGTGTGGTTAAAATCGCATTAAAAAAACATGCTAGATACTCTAAAATAATTAATTAGAAATAGAGCAATTTAAAAACTATTGAACACTAATTGTTTCTTTAAGATAGTTTTGTAAAAATTCGCCATTGAACACTGTCAAGGATCTTCGAATGCTCAATAATGATTTTTCAGAAAACTATTGCTCAGTACCGGCTTTTTTTGTGGGGCGCCCTACATTTTATATTAGTTTTATTTTTAGATAGAATTAATCCAAATGTTTTAACGGTTTTGAATGAAGTGCGCGTTGTTAAAACTCTCTAAATTCCTTTGAAGCATTTAAATTTATTCAAAAAGTTCTTAAAATTATTAAAAATCTCTTGAAAACTGTTAAATTTTTTTTAAATTCCTTGAAATCTCTTGAAATCACTTAAAATCACTATGTTTTCACTGAAAATCTAGAATATCTAAACAATATTGGCATTTTTTATTTTAAAAGGGGTGCTATATAAGATTTTACCCGTGGGCGCCACATAGGCTAAGGCCGGCACTGCTATTGTAAATCATTATTAGTGTTGAATGGTCTTTTTCAGAATTTACATAATTACATAATTGAAAGCTATTTTCAATGGAGAAAGTGGAGTGAATAAAATAAAATTCAGTACTCACCATCGAGGTATTAGAGCATGACCTATGCAGGCGTGCATGCGTGATTGGGCTTAGAAATGCGCTTGCGACATACGGCGTAAGCGAGCATCGTGTAAAAAATAAAAATACTTTGAAGGCAATCAATTTCAAATTAAGCAAAGCTGTCAACAACTACTAAAATATAGGATAAGAGAGAAATAATAGTGAATGATTAATTATTAGACATTGTAAATAAATCATGCGTATATCCTGGTAAAAAATAAAAAGTGCATTATGGTACATATATACAGTTCATATAAAACAAAGTATTAGATATTAAATAAGACGTGCAGGACCGGATTTATATTAGGGGCCGTCGGGGCCGCGGCCCGGGGCCCCCACATTTGGGGGGCCCCCACTAAACACCAGAAA
>JAUESH010000041.1:1155827-1171617 GCA_032275165.1 Synergus magnus
CTTTTTTTCAGTGCACCCTGTATTAAGAAATTCCTATTAAATAGTAAGATTTGATCAGTTCAGATTGAGAGAATTAAAATTTATCATACTCGAAAAAATTATTGTGATTTTTCTTCGTTTTTTTTTTGTTGTTTTTCTGTGAAGAACAGGGGCCAGTGAACTTTCATGTGGTTACAATTTC
Source organism: Synergus magnus (assembly GCA_032275165.1). Taxonomy (NCBI): domain Eukaryota; kingdom Metazoa; phylum Arthropoda; class Insecta; order Hymenoptera; family Cynipidae; genus Synergus; species Synergus magnus. The sequence goes on from JAUESH010000041.1 coordinate 1,156,009, forward strand.
AAACAACAACGAAGCCGCCCCTGTCTGGTGCGATCCTGTCGACTGTCATTGAACTTTGCAATAAAGTAGTAGCGGCCAGGAAATGGTCAGCCACTGCACAGTACTTGCCTACAGTAGTTAAGATGCCTATTGGTCCGACACGAGCACTTAATTATCCACAACAAAAGAGTGAATAAACTTCATCGTAACTACTTCAATTAGAGAGGCCGAAATTATTCAAAAGAATCTTTAAATATTCCTTACTTAAAATATTTAAAAATACAAAAAAAAAATTTATAAATGAAGAGACGACTTAAGTAATGAAATAATTATTAGAATTTTTGCAAACGAGAATTTTTATGAAAAAATTAAAAGGCTTTATGAGATTGTAAAACTATAAGTAACTTATTATTTAAAGATTCTTTGGAATTTTACTGAGAACCAGTGAAAAACGACTGAAACAGCGAATTTTTACTGATAGAAATTTTGAAAAATAATTTACTGACTGTGCAATTTCGTTGATTCCAATTTAGAAAGCAGGCTCATCGATTTTCACAAAAATCGATACTAATTATCATGAAAGTGGAACCACTTTAGGTGATAGGTTGTTAAATGCCAACGAGGATATACTTAAATGCCGGGAAATGATGGATTAGCTTGAATGACGAGGTCAACCTCGATAGAGAAAATTATAACTTTTCTCCGGAGTTCCTTAATGTCATGATGAATTTAGTTCAAAAGCATCAAAAGTTAAATTACTATTATTCCTGTCAGTATTCGCTAAACACTAGCCAGTGCCATTGTCAATTAGCATTTATTAACAAATTGCAACCAGGGACGGCCATAGCGTTAAATAAAACTTGTCCACATTCTCTAAATTATAAAAAAAATTCCACTTTTCTCAAACAATGTTAAATGCAGGAAAATAAAAGATTTTTTTCGAATGGAAAAGAGAAGTGCTCAATAATGATGAGTATTGCAAAAATTAAAAGTGTCTATTAAACTATAGAAAAGAAAGGATAAGGAAAAAGCTCCTAAAATAATTGAATCTGTCATGATTTCTAAAACCTTGAGACGTTATTCATATTTGCAAAAGATTCATGGTGCTGGCAGCACAAAATCTCTTATCTTGATGGCAAGAGATAGAAAGCATAAATCTCGAGATATCACGAATTCTGTATATCTTGCATCGATTTCAAAAACAAAACGACATGTAGCCAAGAGTCAAGGAAATTGATGAAAAACGTAATAAAAAGGCGATAAGCATCTTAAACTTAGATGAGAACATTTTTGATTTAGTGAAGAAAATATGACAATGGATGACAACGGGATGAAGTGAAAGTAAAAAATCAATTTTTCGGTAGTTTTTGGTGAATCATGTATGTATCAAATGGGAAACCTATTTTTTATCGACCTTGGACAAGGTGTGTTTAAGATTATTTTTTCTTATCTTATGTTTGTTTTTAAATATGATTCCAGCAGACATCGATTAGAATCATGCATGTTACACTCGGAAGTCTAGAGACTCGATAAGATTGTTTTTTAATTCGAAAAGGTACATACTTTCAGGAAAATATTTGAAACTGGAAAGTGAAAATTGAAAATTAGAAAGTGAATTAGGGTCAAGTGTCATATAACTTAATAGTCACCTCTCCATTGCCACTACTGTACAGTGCCACTACAGGGTAAGAGTTCTCAGCCAACTAAAATACAAGAGAAGATTCATTCAGTTCGACAATCGTGCATGGTGCTGCATGTGCATCCTAACTGAAGCGGATTGGCTTCAAAACACTGACCACTCCACTCTATATCACTATATGGACTAAAAACTCAAACAACTATTACATTTAAGTGTAGATAAACATATAAAAACTCATAAGAGGAAAAAAATAGGAATAAGGAAGACAATTTTTTTAAATATTGAGCTTTAATATTTGTAGATTAATTATTGTAAATATAAAGTAAACAAATGGTAAAGCCATATACAAAAAAAGTCACATTATTTTACAAAACATTTTGAAATAAAAATTCTCTTCCTTATCCCTGTTCCCCAATCCGCCCCTAGTTTTCCAAGGTCTGATTGATCCACCCCAGAGAACACGCGAATCCTGCGTTATCAGGAGTTTTATAAAAGCTCGGCAAAAATTAAATAATATAAAATATTTGTCAATTAAAGATTACACATAAAACTTCAATAAGAATAAAGCAAAATTAGTTTAACTGTTGATAAAAGGTTATCTAGAGATTGTAAAAATGTTTCGAATTCTTAATTGCCTTCTATGAAGATAATAACCGTCGTCAACGTGGGCTACTGATTAGATTGATATTTAGCCTCCTCTTAAAAAAGATACCAAAATCGTCAACGAATAATGGGAAAATTAAACATACGTCACAGAAAAAATACATTTAAGTTAAATATTTACTATTTTTGAATGAAAAGAAATTTTTTACATCGAATATGAGTATTAAAATAGCAAATACATAAATTATGTAAAAGAGTAAAGTCGAAGTAAGTCTGAAATGGAATTGCATAATAAATATAGAGTGTCTGTTATTATATCTACAAAAGTACATACTATAACGCATACGCAAACCAAATAAAGAAAATGTACATCTCGAAAGCGTAAACCTCCGAACATATTTTACTGAATGAACAATTTATGAATGAAAAACCTATAATAATTCTTCAATTCTAAATATTTCAAGCAACAATTGATTTCTAGAAACCAATTATTGACAAATCAGGGCGTTTTCGCATTGATCCGCAGGAGTGATAATCAGGCAGGGGAGGATCAAAAAGCCTTTTCATTCAGAAAAATAAAAAAAATAATACAAAAAAGTAGGTAAATACGTAACTTACCACTGCAAGAAGAAAAATGCCGGCAGATTGCTGGATCCTCGTTTGCACAAAGCTTCTTAAATTCGCTTTTGAATTCGAAAGCGATTATTGAGAATGACAAGAAACCGCGCGTTGTTCAAGTTTGAACAGAAGGACAAACAAACACTTTTTCAAACTAAGCACTGGCCGCTTTTCGAATGGGTGTTTTATGATCGCGTGACTTTTCGGTTTCGGTGAAAATCCAGGCTATATTTTGAGGGATGAAATTCGTTCGAGATCAACCCCAGAGGAGTACACAGTAGAGACTGAAGTTGAAGAAACCATCCACCGTGAAAACACCTGACCGAGGGCGCATGCCACACATTTATAGTCTTGCGCATAGTCAGTAGACGACTGATTTATTATCCTCGAAAACATCACAAGTCTCGTTTGATAACGAGCAGTGGGACTTGCTGCGTCTCTCTCTAGGCCAATTAAAATAAAAATATTAATTACAATTAGTTATGCAAATATTTAGAGTATTCGTTAGATTTTTTTCCCGATAATCAAAAATGCCGAATGTGGAATAATACGGAAAAAATAGTTCCCAAAATTTAATTTCCCGAAAAATGCTAATTCCCGAATAAAAATAAAAATTCTGAAAAAAATAATTAACGAAAAGGCAAATTGCCGTATAATACAAATTTCTAAAATTTCAACTTACCGCAAATATAAAATATCTAAATTTTTAAATTGCCGAAATTTCAAAATTCCCGAAAAATAAAATTTCCGGAAATGTTTATTGATGAAACTAGAAAATTCTCGACATTGGAAATGTCGGGAATTTTCAAGTTTTGTTAATCAACATTTTCGGTAATTTAATTTTTAATCGGGAATTTTAATTTTCGGGAATGATTTTTTCGGTATTCCTTCACATTCAGAAATTTTGGTTTTCGGCAAAAATTTATTGATCCTCTAAATCTGAATTTGTTAAAAATGACTAAATAAAAAGTAAAATATCAATCACTGATTCAATTAGTTCGTATTTAATTAATGTTGTTAGTTACATTTAACTAAGAAATTAGTTAAATCATTTTCATCATATTTTAATAAAGTTTTCTACTAACAATTAGTTCCAATTTCCAAAATGTTCCAATGTTTCAAAATGTGCCAAAGTATTTTTCAAAATATTGAATTTAAAAATTTTTATATACATTTATAATTTTTGTAAAATTGATTTTTCGACTATAGGTTCTCAAATAATCAAAACTCAAAGCTTATGTATAGGAATGAAAGTTTCCTTGTGTCGACACGAATCGATTGACCTGTAAGATATAATGCATTTAATTTAATATTAAGGAAGTTATGGTTATTTGTAATTTCGAAAAATTGAGTTTTTATCTATAAGTTTTCAAATAACCAAAAGTCGAAGCTAATGTAAGAAAGTAAAAGGTTTCTTGCATCAAAAGGTTGTTTGCTTCGAGAAAAAAGAATTAAATATATTTTTTAATATTTAAAAAAATCGTTAATGCTTCCCCTATGAGGAAGCAAATTCATTTGCAACTTCATCATAATGAGGAAGCAAAGTGCTCATCGAGCATAAAAAAAGATAAATACAATTAAATGAAATACCCGAGATCGAATTCACAGCTAGTTTTTTCTGGAATGGAATTTTTTATCCTGAAAATCTCGATTTATACCAGACGTCCGACTTAAGTTCTCTGGTCCCAAAGTTGAAGTTTTCCCCAAGTCACGCAACCTAGAATATTATAAATAATTTCAATTTTAATTTCCTGAATGCTACTTTCATGAAATAATTACAGATATAAGTAAATTTAAATAGATTAACATAAAATAAATTATACAAATAACGTTTCCAAACAATTTCAAACAGAAAAATTTTGAATTAGACTAACTAACAAGTCAAGTCTAACAATACAAAAAAAATTTAACAATATACGAAACACATTGACCAATATTTATCAACCCATGCATACTGATAATACACAAATATGAATGTTTGACAATCTCTTATTCATATTTTTCTGAAAGACAATCATCATTCTAAAAAAACCTATTTATTATTGGCACTGACTATTCTTACGGAATATTCCGTAAGTATATTTCTTATTTATTACACCTCCTTTATTGTTTAAGTACTCTATTACAATTTAATTTCACGAAAATCAAGATAAAGGATTTGAAATCATTCTTTCTGGTGAATTTTTTTTTTTATTTTACCTCCGGACTCTGCTCAGCCCTTTCGAAACAACTCTATTAATATCCACGTACGTAAATACCTGAAACTAAAGCGTAGTTTTTTAACCTTCACAATTTTTGTATAATTTCTTTACATGAGTATATTATATTATTATATTATTATATTGATAATATTGAGCCTTATATTTGAATTCTGAATTAGTAATTTCCCCATTTATGTACTAGTAAATGAAATAGTAAGTCACCTATTACAAAAGAAAATTATTAAGAACAATAACAACAACATAATTGTTCACAATGTTTAATAAGGTTTTAGAAACCTTTTTTATCTTTTAAATTCTTTATGTTTATGAACAAATTTCATAATCTGATTACACTTGTAAATTTAAAATTTTAAAGCGTTTTAATAAAAAATTAATTACAACCTCACTTGTGAAATTATATTACAATTATTGCTTAGATTAGTAAACAGCGAAAGTTTAACTAATTTCTTTAGTAGGTTTTTACTATTTCCTTTAGTAGTAGGGTTACTAATTCTTTTAGTAGTGAAGTTTAACTAATTTAAATTGAGAGAGTAGGTACAAAAAGTCCGTTCGTTTAGACTCGGCCTTAATTAACCGATAAGGATTATCTACGATTGCAGAACACTTCTGAAAAAGTAACAAGTTAATCATTTAAATTCAGTTCGTAAATCTTATCACTTGTACTATTTTATTCTTAACATATTTTTATCGTAATCTTTCACTTGTTTTCAGGACTCCTCGAGTTATATATTTATATAATTACATCCTAATTCTAATTGAATAAACAGATAATCATTCTTCTCGATTTTATTTTAATTGAAATAGGACTTTATATACATATTTCTTTTGTATCATACATATGTATAGATTTACGTAATACGAATGTATGAGTATGTCTGTGTACGTATGTATATAATTCGAAAATGGATTTTCTAAGTTTTGCCTAAACAGAAGTCTTACAACGAACAAGATACGCACGTCCTTTTCGTAAATGGGACGGCGCGCCTGCACTATTCGTACGACAAAGTTCGCACGTAAATTCGCAGGCACTGCGGAGGTGTAAACAATTTGGGAGTCAAATTTTCTTCAATTTTTTCAGAGTCGTTCTAAAAAAAGTCTCCAAATAATATTTACAACAGAGTTTTTGCATTTCGAAGAACACAAAAAACATTCATTTCACGAGAAAAATTCAATTCCAGTTCAATTCCACTTTGACAACAAAATACTATACATAATTTCCTTTAATTATAATTAAATTTAAAAAAAATTTTTAATTTCAAAATATTTCTAATTATCTATAATTTCTTAAAAAAAAAAAAAAAAAAAAAGAATTCGTCTTTTGAACGACTCTGTACTCCCATTTGCAAAGAAGGAAGTCTACTTTCTCTAGACATTGTATTCTCTCTTTTTTTTTTTCATATTCCGATGGCTACCTTTTTTATATTGTTGCGAAGCTGCCGATTGTTCTTTTCAAAAATCGCGTTCTTCTTTCTGAAATTCCGTTTATCTACACAATACTAGAAACGTGAACTTGTAAACCCGAACATACTCGAGCCTTTTTCTTTTAATAGTAAAATATTGCTTTATACATTTTATAGATGCCTTTAAGGCCGCGCATGCATCACTCGCATTCTGAATTCGCTACAGCGTGAATGAGATTTCCCAATTTCAGTGTAAAATTCCAGTAAAGATATCAATAAATTCCTTTTTGTTTCAGTTACTTTATTCAATCTGCAGCAATCAGAATGAGTGGTTTATTCTATCGGCAAAATTGATAAAATTGATGTGGTTTCGTATCATCACAGAAAAGCTATGCATACATGCCTATATGTACACACATGTTTTTTTTTTATTTATTTAGTTTTTACGTATTGAATGTGTTTCATGTGTTGTGTATTCATGTTTATGTATTCATGTATGTGTCTTCGAATCTGCCAAATTTGTTCAATTGGTTTGTTTCAGAACCATATTTTTTTCAGAGTCATATTTTTTTAAGAAAACATTTTCTGTTTCGACTGGCAGACTCAGTTTTTTTATATTTCTGATATATCTGATAATAATAATCTGACAAGAGAAAGAAAAAGGATGTAAATATTGAATAGAGTAATACACTGTCGTCAAAGAACTCGACATTATCCTCAGATAAATCGTTACCTGCATTGTAAGCTCTCCAGTTGAATATCTTGTTTAGAAAAAAATGATAGAACTTGGAATTTAATATTTGAAATAATATTAAATAACCCGTTTTAGTCATCAGTTTCCCATTTTGAAAAATTCGGAGTACAATGAGGAAAAAAACTAACAACCAAAACTAAGACAATACTTAGACTTCGACGAAGCTACCACTTGAAACTAAAATTGTGGTAGCTAAAGATATCCTGAGATTCGAAAATTTAGTAATAGGAGTGACTCGGAGGAAACCTCTTCACCGCGAATTTCGATTCATTGCCCGATAGTCTTGAAAATGTGACAAAAAATCGAGCCCTCGAGTCACTCGAAATTGAAACTATTTGAAAGCTTCTCGTCCTAAATTGTACACAATTTCTATCACGAAACACGCTATGATTATCGAAGTTATATTAAATTTACGATGAAAATTTTCGTCTCGAGACGAGGAGACCGATTGTGGTTCTTTTTTTTTTGTACAAAAGGAGTTTTGAGGCAGATGGACGTTGAAAATGTCAGCGACCTTTTGAATGCTACGACTATAAAAAGAAGATCCCGACGTTAAGCGAAGTTTTACAAAATTGTGGAATTTTCGTCGGCTTACTTACATCTAACTTTTTTGTCTAAGAAGAAACTACGGAACTTCCAGTCGACATATTGACTCGGTGATGGGAAAAAAAACTGAACATTGTCGAGACGATTTTCAATCGTCCGTGGAAGCAAGGCGCTTCGCAATTCCTGCTTGGAAGTGTCGATTTGTTAATTCCGTGTTGGTCGACTGTCTTGATTTTCTCTCTGGATCATCCTCGTTCCTTCAAACGTTATTGATGTCTGAGAAGTTTACTGGCGCATCATTCCTCTTTCCGGATTTGAATCTTTTGTACATGTCGATGATGGGCATGACCATCAGCATCGTGCCACTCAGGGCGATGAAAAATCCGGCTAGGTAGAAGGACAGGTCATAGGTTCCTGTGATATCGTAGAGCCATCCTGAAAACAGTATTTAACAATTTTTTTAAATTAAAAACGTAAGGAAAACAGGTAACAGGTCAATAAGATTTTCAATCAGAATAAAAAATACAACAATATATTTCATCATTAAGGGTATTGGACCCAAGTTTTAACTTCAAAATTCGAATTCTTCATTTTACTCAACAAATATTATAAATAAATATTTTTTTGCTCTGTAGCGTTATTCACTTTTTCAATAGAAACATGCATACAGGGCGAAAAAATGTATAATTTTAATAATTTTTTTTTATAAATTACTTGAAAATCTTGAAACTTTTCGGAGTTCTTTCGAAATTCATTTAAAATTCTCGAAAATCAATTCGATATAATCACAACTTTTTTTATGACAAGAAAGTATTAAAGTTGTACATTTTTCCGGATAGAATTTTGAGCCAAAACCCTTAACAACTAATCTGATGATTTTAAATTTGAATGCAGTTGAGAAATATCCAAGAATTACAAGACAACGCAAAGACCAAAATATCAAGAAGATAAAGGAGACAAGAATAAAAAATCTGAATGAAAATGAAATCTGAGAAGTCGAATCTGGTAAGAACTGATTGAAATCGGTTGGAGTGGGTAATTGGCTTTCAAAGACGAGCTCAATGCTGGCATCTGAGTGCGTTAGGTTACATCTCGCGGACGCGGAATGATCTGGAACCAATTAAGATCTCCAGACTCAAAGCTCAGAGCTCCCTTGGGTGATACAATGATAATTGATCTTACTACTAGATTTTAAGTAATTTCTAAAGATTTTAAAAGATTCAAGACACTTAGAGATAAGGAGACTAAAAAATATTTCAAGAGTTTTTAAGTAATCTCAAAGGATTTCAAAATATTTCACAGGATTTCAAGGGATTTCAACAAATTTCAGAAAATGATAAATAATTTAACAGACTTAAAAGAATCCAAAAATATTTTTTATGTTTTCAAATTACTTGAAAATCTTGAAAATTTTTTGAATTTTTTTTTTAATTTCTTAAAAATTCCTTAAAATCAATTGGCAGCTCTGATTTCGATTCTAAAGTACAGACGGCGAATAAAAATTCAACCAATAGGTGAAGAAAGAATGTGACTTCAGATTTCGAGATTGCGAGAATCTATTTTCGATACAGTCGCAACCTCTCTTTTATGATAGGATAAAGGATGCACATGGGAGCAAATAATAGCCCAAGTACCGTAAGTGAAGGAAGCTAGCTTAATTCGAAATCAATACCTTGATTATCCTGCGAGCGTTGTTAAACGAACTCTATAAAAATGAGAGGGGATCCTAGTCATTAGCAACATTCTTCTTCTCTAAGGGGTTAAAGGAAGTTGGCATGTTCAATTCCACTGTAAGATTTTCCAGTCAAAGGGATATTTCGATCAAAGAAATTAAATTCTGGGTCTAAACTGATGAGAAGATAAAAATTTTAGAATTTGCTGCTTTTTTTAACAAACTAAGAGAGAAAACGTTTAATTTTATCTCATTCTGAAGATTTATCCTAGAAATGATTATTCAATATTCACTGTCCCAGTGTTCCATTACTCATTCAGGCTTTCAGTAGCGCAATAAAATTGATGGTTCAAATGACCATCGAAAGACAGTAATTCTAAAGTTTGACCTCAATTTTTGACAACTTTACAAATGTGTTTTCCACATCGGCATAAATTCAGCTGCATAAATGTTCTTATTCTATTGGACACTGAAGATGAAAATAATATGACATATTAAATTTCGAATCTGGATGAAAGGATCCTAATTCTTTTTCTTCGTGAATACCATTTTGAAAGCTCACAAATCTAGGTATTTTTATGAATCTGAAATTCATCTTGCTAAAAGTAAGTTTTCTTTTTGGCTCCGATCATGTGCTTACGAGTCGATAAATTATTTTATACCGTGACCTAGTTCTTGTAATACTTCTTGTCCCCTTTTGTCATCCTTATAGGATGAAAAATTCCAAGTCTTATTTCTCTGAAATATTTCTTGCAAGTTATATCTGGAATCTTCAATTTACAGGCAATGTTTCTAAAATTCAATCCAATTTGTAAATTAGAGTCCCAAATTTGAATTTTGCATTTGAAACACTCGAATTTGTTTATTTATAATTTTTTCGTAGTTTTACAGACCGAATTCATTTCAAATCAGACAGGCAGTGCAACTTCAAATCACAGAATCGGTCGCTAATGAAATATGTTATTTTTCAAAGAAAATGAGCCGATACGTATTTTTCTATTCTGAAAAAAATTCAATCTAATTTATTTATCGCCAAAATTATTTGATTAGGGTTTACCAGCGAGAGGAGGCCCCATGAGATTGGCGACGCCCTGAACCAGTAAGAGGAGTCCATAGGCATTAGTGAATCTCTCCAGGGTGATAACTTCCACAAGGATGATACTAGTGAGACTGTAGTTTGCGGCGATGAAAAGTCCGAAGGCACCGGAAATTGCACAGAGTGCGGGGTAGTTGTTGACCACCAAAGGGATCATTGCTGTCACTGCACCACATAAAGCCATGCAAACTGCATATACCAATGATGCGTTCACCCATGCTCGATCACCTGCCCAGCCAAGGAAGATCTGAAAAAAATTGAAAGCGTCAATCGCGGAAGAAAATTATAGTTTCTTTTCGCCATCGTAATCGGACTAATCCGCGCTAATCCGATTAGCTTTAGACTCTAGGACTACCAAGAGGATCAATATATTTGGATCAGTCATATGGTTTAAAATTGAAGTAGATCCTTTGCTAACATTTAATTTTCAATTTTGCAAAAAGGCTTTTGCCAAATTATCTTACAAATTAGAATTGCTTTTATTTTGAAATCTTTTACATTTGCATTATCACCAACTGTGAAAGTTGGATTTGTTTTCGAAATTTCAAAACTTTCTAATTGTTAATTGTTTATTTTAAGATTTCAAGATATTTAAAGAGATTTTAATGAATTCCAATGGATTTTAAGAGATTTCAATATATTTTTAATTATTTTAAGGAATTACTAGGGACCCTAGGAAAATGTAAAGTACTTTTATGAATTTCAAAAGAATTAAAGAAATTAAAAGGAATTTAAAATGGTTTCAAGATATTTTAAGTGATTTTAAAGCATTCAAAACGATTTTGAGGGATTCTGTGACTAACTATTTTCATGGAAACATGGTTTGTTCTACAAGTTTGAAAGTCGAATTGCGGAAAAGAACTTGGAGCTACACAATACCCTATTTCTTGCGAAAGTAGACTTGAATAGTTTGACCCAAATTAACGATCCGCTCGGAATAATGGAATTGCCTATTATAGGATCAGAGGCGAGACGACGTCAGGATCGACCTCGATGAAACGCACTTGCTTACAGAAAGCCTATAGGTTTCTTCCTTCGTAAACAGATCAATGTCTATTTGAAAAAATATTTCGCTGTACCTGCTTTATTCTATTTTCAATTTACACATGTCTTTAAAGAAAACGGACCTGACGTTCGTGAGTGGCAGCTTAATTAAGGAAATTAATTACAATCTTTCAGATTTTTAAATTCGAATTTACAAAAAAAAAAAACAAACAAAAAATTTCACCCAGAACTAAATTTTTTTTAGTACTTTTATTTTTGCTAGCTGCAACTTTAGAGTTTATAACTTTAATTTAAAACAAAAATATTTTTAATCTGAGAAGGTAAACTATTATTATTAAATTAAAACCCGTATGTTTAGATTTTAGAGAATTTTCAATTACATTTGAAGGAGATTGAATGAATATAAGCTGGTATGATTATAAGGTTTCACTCAAATGTTAAGCCGGATGCTAGTTATTACACAAGGAGGATTAAATAAAGCAAGTTAAGAGCGTTGGATACAAGTTCTTACCTCAAAATTCAAATTCTTCATTTTACTTAACATATATTGTAATTGGATATTTTTTCGCTCTGCAGCGCGATTCGATTTTTAAATAGAAATATGTCTACAGAGCGAAATTCAAAATTCAATCTCTTCATTTTACGCAAAAAGTATTAAAATTATAGATTTTTTCGCTCTGTACACATATTTTTATTTAAAAAGTAAATAACGCTACAGAGCGAAAAAATATCTGGTTATAATATGTGTTGAGTAAAACGAAGAAATCGAATTTTGAGATAAGAACTTGGATCCAATGCTCTCAAGGAAAAACATGTTTTAAATACATTTTTAATAATTTGAAGATATTCTCAAAGTGCTTATGAAATCTTCAAATAATCTTAAAATCTTAATCTTAAAAATCCCTAAACTCTTTTGAAATTCCTTTAAATCCTTTAAAACCATTCTAAATGTCTTGAAATCGTTTTAAATATTTTGCTTAAAATTCATTAAAATCACTTAAATTTCTTAAAAATCTTTATACTCTTTTAAAATTTCTTAAAATCAATGAAAATATTTTGAAATTCTTTAAAATCCTTAAAAGCCTTTTAAATCTCTTTAAATATCTTGAAGTCATTTTAAAATATTTTAAAATCTCTTGAAAATCCTTACACTTTTATTTTTAAAGTCCGAACTCTTTTAAAAATACTTTGAAATTTCTTAGAATAAAATAAAATCCCTTAAAATCCCTTGAAAAAAATAAAAGTTCCAAACTATCATCTCAAATCTTATAATTATCTGAAAAAAAAATTTCACCTCTCCTCCCATGTTAGTGATGCCAATAACTGAGATAAGAATCGACGATTGCTTCTCACTGAAGCCCATCTCGATGGCATTGTCGGTGAGATACATGTAAGGCACATCGTACCAAGTATGCAAAAGGAAGTTGCTGATCGAGAACAGCAAAAACCTGGAGTCAGCGAAGTGTGAGAAGTCCAGCATGTCCACGAGCAGATCCCAAAACTCCCAAAGTCCGGCGTACCAAACCATTTTGGTCTTAGCAATGGTAGTCATCGAGTTCCTATAAATATCAGGACAACTAGAAGCCCTGAGTCGATACCTATTGATATTCAGCATAGCCCCTCTATAAGTCAAACTATGCCTATGTACTCGTATATCCTTCAAATAGGCAGTTGGTACTCTCCTATGATGTTGTAAACTACCAGAACGTCTTAAAGGAGCCTCATTTTCAGTATTATTAACCTTCTTCAACCACCAGAGATAAGCAGCGTCAGTACTTTGTTTAGAAGCATGATCCTCCTCCTGTCCCTTGTTACTGCTTTCCTGACCCTTCAGCTCCACCAAAGGACTCGGTGTGGGTACGAACCTCGCAGAAGGAATGCTCATCTGATCATGAAGAGCCCCAGAGTCACTAAAACTCCGCGAAGATATCAAAAGATTGGGATAATTTTGCAGCAGCACATTGTAGACGTTCTTCCTAGTGCTCAGCAATTCCAAAACCTCTAGGGGAACCTTCTCCCCATTCTTGACGAAGGTCGGCAGGCTCACCAAGCTGGAGAACAACTTCCCTCCATCTTCGTCCTGGACCCTCAGGTTCTCAATAATCATCGCATTCGCCGAGGCGAAGGCTCGTTTAGGATCCCCATGAGGTGTTTGAGTCGCTGTGTTTGCAGAACTACTGGCTGAAAACGAATCACCGCTAGAACTTTGAACCTTTGACCTCATCTTCTCTCTATTTTTTCTTCTCTCCTCCGTCTTGGCTTTCGCCCTCGTAGTCGTCCATTCCAGATCCCTCATCAGACATCCACAGACAGCAAGGTTTAAAAACAACCCAGCGAGGATCAAAGTCGTTCCTCTCCAACCATATTCAGCCAGAAGATACTGAGTCACTGGAGCGAAGATGAAGGTGCCAATTCCACTGCCGCAGACTGAAAGTCCCGTGGCGAAGGATCTCCTTTTGTCAAAGTAATAAGCCACGATGACAACGGCAGCCACGAAGCAGAGAGAAAGTCCGAATCCGGAAATGACGCCGAAGGTTAAGATTAAAACTTCCATGGAACCTGCAAAAGAACTGATGACAAAACCTGTTGTTGCTAGTAAACTTCCGGCTATGGAGACTCTTCGACAGCCGTAACGATCTGTTAGAAAACTAGCGACTGGTCCCGAAAGCAGAGGCATTGACATGAAGAGGCTGCCAATCCAGGCGGTTTTAGATTTTCCTTCGCCGAAGTAGCTCAGAAATTCGACGTAGATTACTCCGAATGAGAAAGTGATGCCATCGGCTATGAGATTCACCATGAAAGCGGCCATGACGATGACCCAACCCCAACCGCCATCCGGAGGTCTAGCTTCGGAGAAGTTCTCGAGGCTGGAGTTGTCCTCAGAGCTGCTGGAACTCGAAGTGGAGATTGAGGGACTGGATTGCGGTTTCTCATTGAGGTTTCTTATTTCACGATCCTTTTGGCTCTGCGTTTTCGTCTTCAAATCTTTGTTAAACTGAACATGAAGAACCTGCTTATCTTCTTTGGGAGATTTGCCATTGACAAGTTTTTCGGTGCTTTTTTCATTGAGGGTAAGATTGTTTGAAACGAGAATTCTCGGGGGCGATCCGAAGAGTACATTTTTTAGCTTCTGAGAACCCCGGAGGTCCTCTTTATAAAGGCTCTCGGGTCTCTTTGGTGAATTTTGTAGAGAGTCTTTCAATTCCTGCCTTGCTTCAAGGCGGATTTTAAATCCTGATTCTTGGTCTTGAGGATCAGCTCCGACAAACCTCTCGGTTTCTTCATTTTCGGGAATTAACTCATTTTCGGTTATTAACTCGAAGGTAAAATTTCGACTTTCTTTTCCTTCTTGTCTTGTCAAGTCAGCTTTATGATCCTCGGTTTTCTCCCTTGGGGAAAAAACTTCACGAAGTTGTTTTTCCTCCAGGAATCCAAGTGTCTTATTCGAAAGATTTGGATTTGTAATTTGTAAAGATTGTTCATCCTCGTTGACTTTGCGGCTCGTTTCCTCACCGTTGAAGAATTTCCAATCGGCCATTGTGGACTCGCAGGGGAGTCTGATTAGAATTTGGTAAGAAATATCTTCATGGAAGATTCTTGACTTCTGAATGTGAAGAACTGAGGACACGATTTCTGGTGAACACTTAGAAATAATGTTGGGTTCACACGCGAGGTTTTTCTGGTTTCTCTTTGGCTTATTTGAACTCTCGATGCTACGATTATTAATGTATCACAACGATTCACAGATTCAAAACATAAAATTGACTAGTTTCGTCCTTGATTTAAATAAAGGTGTAATTGGCCACTCGTAGAGCTGTCGAGTAAACTGTCGACGAAGTGGTAACAGAGACAAGGAAGACCTAGTCTGGAGTCGACCGCCGCCACCATCGCAGCTGGAACCCAGGATTGTTGTCGGTCTCCTCCTCGTATCCTGGACTCTCAGGATCACCTCCTCCTCCACGACCCGATCGTTAACCCAGGCACCCATGCGGCGAACGGTACTTCTTCTGCTCTTTTGGTTTACACTGAAACAGATCGAGGTCACAATTAGATGTTATCTTTATTTGTAAAATTT
>JAUESH010000041.1:1193864-1206040 GCA_032275165.1 Synergus magnus
CGGTCGTATAAATAGCCTCGGACAATTGTCCGCCTGCACCGGTCGGGCAGGCAGAGGTATAAATGCACCATAATTGTTCACAATCACTGGGCCGGTGTCTGACAGTATTTTGTTTACAATTATCCCTCGAGTTTCTGAGTTTATGAATTTACTAAAATGTCGGCTAGTTCGTCTAAGGATTGTTTGATTATCGATGGCGAAGATTATAAACGTAAGTACATAATAATTTTTTGAGGATGACAGTTAACCTAAAACTGTCATGCTCTATAATTAAAACCTCCAAAAGTGTATTAATTGTTTATTATATTACTAGCAATATTGTATGCGCGCTACCAAAGATCTACTGCGCGCGGGAAATATTGCATGGACAATTAATGATATTCAAATACAAACATGATACAACATAACATGATTCGAATTTGAAATTCCACAATTTTAGGCCCTTTTAACAAATATTTTTTCAATGGTAAGGCAAGTCAATTTTTGTGGGATTTTAAGTAGTTTTAAGGAATATCAAGTGATTTTTTGAAATTTAAAGGAATCTCACGAGATTTTAAAGAAGTTTAATTAGATTTCATGGTCTCCCGAGATTTATTGGTATTTTAAGAAATATGAAGGGATTTAACTTTTTTTTATGGGATATTAAGTATTTTTAAGGGATTTCAAGGAATTTAACGAAAATTGAAGGAATATCACGAAATTTCATTAGATTCTAAAAACTTTTACAGCATTTCAAGGGATCTAACAAAGCAAAATTCTAAAAAAAAAATGAATGAAAAAACAAAAGAATAATATTTTTTATTTATTTATTTTTTTATTCTATAAGATTTAGTATTGGACAATTATTTTGTTTTTATTTATTTTAATTCAAGTATTTTCTAACAATTTAAATCTTACATTTTTTTTATCAGCTTCAGACGAAGAAGAGATAGCAGCAATCGACTACGAACTCCGACAAATTGAAAGAGAGCAACAGAAACTCGCAGACCAAAAAAAGATCCTGATACAAAGAAAGGAAAAAATACGAGACAACGCCCTCCTGAAAAGGAGTTTAACCCTCTCTAATAAAAACTGGGACACCGAAAACTTCTCCTGGTCCAAAAATCTCAGAAAAGCTCTCACTGATGTTTTCAAGATCAAAGATATGAGACCCTTGCAGCTACCAACAATAAACGCCACCATGTCTGGTGAGGATGTGATTCTTGTAATGCCAACCGGAGGTGGTAAAAGTTTATGTTACCAGCTTCCAGCCGTAATTGGCAAAGGAATAACAATTGTAGTGTCACCCTTAGTGGCTTTAATGGAAGATCAGATTCATGGTTTGCACAAGAACAACGTAAACGCTATGATGTTGAGTTCAAAGGCAGGAAAGGATAACGTGAAAACAGTCATGACTTCCCTTACTGACAGTAAATCGAATCTTAAATTGATCTACGTGACTCCTGAATACATGGCTAAGTCCAATCGATTCATGAGTAAATTGCAAAAGGCCCACGAAATGAAACGTCTTGATCGATTTGCAATTGATGAAGTTCATTGTTGTAGTCAGTGGGGCCATGATTTCCGACCGGATTACAAATTCCTTGGTATTCTTAAAAATATGTTTCCCGGAGTTCCAATTCTTGGATTGACAGCAACTGCACCTGCGAAAATTATTGTCGATGTTCAGAAAATGTTGGAGATTCAAGGCTGCCTTGTGTTGAGGGCTCCTTTCAACAGACCGAATTTATTCTATGAAGTTAGGAGAAAACCTGTAGATAAGGACACGCGTCTTTCGATGATCGAGAATTTATTAAAGACTAGGTTGCATTCAGTTTCTCAATCGTACCCTGCTATACACTGGGCTTCAAGCGTTCATAGGTATGATGAAAATGACGACAAAAAGAACGTTGGTTCTTCATTCGTATGCAATTCAAGCTTCAAAAACTGAAAGCTGAAATAGTAACTGATTCTTTTCGCGAGATATCCTACAGATAAATTTTATGTTTTTTCAATTTTGCCTTGATTTCAATAACATTGCCTGCAGAATTTTCAAAATTTTTGTGACTATACAAAATCAGTTGGATTGAAGACCCCACGTATTCAAGGAGAATGAAGAAGGCAGTCGTTGAATTTTCTTTACGGCATATTTAAGTTGGGAAAGCAAAGGGAATTGGCTACCTATGATCACTTGAAGCTTAATGTGATTATAAAAATAATTTTGTAATTAATTGTTTATTCTTTTTTCGAAATCCAGGTTCGAAGGGAAGAGTGGAATAATTTATACGACGACGATAAAGGACGCAGAGCAGTTGACGACAGACTTGAGAGCCAAAGGATTGAAAGTAGGATGTTATCATGCAGTTCTCGCACCCGAATTTCGAACCAAAGTCTACTCGAAATGGATTTCTGGTGATTACCAAGCTGTGGTGGCAACAATTGCGTTTGGTCTCGGAATCGATAAGCCAGACGTTCGATTTGTAATCCACCACTGCCTCTCCAAATCGATGGAGAGTTTTTATCAAGAGAGTGGACGTGCTGGTCGTGATGGAAAGAAATCCTACTGCATTGTGCTCTACAGACTAGGAGACGTTTTTAAACTAAGTACAATGGTCTTTCAAGACAAAGTGGGCTTGCAAAATCTGTACAGTATGCTAGCTTTCTGTCTCGATCAATCGTCCTGCAGAAGAAGTCAAATCGCCACTCACTTTGAGGAAACCTGGGCAAAAAAAGACTGTGCAGAGATGTGCGATCACTGTAAGAAACCGAAAGCAACAAGAGAAATGGACGTAGGACCTTTTTGTCGACAACTTTACCAGATCATGACGAAAGCAGTTCAAACTGAGACAAGACTTACTGCCTTAAAATTGATAGACTCTTGGTTTAACAAAGGGGCTGTTGCTTTGAGAGTTACAAGTGTTCCAGTACCGAAATTTTCGAGGGAAACTGGGGAAGCGATTGTTGGTCATTTATTGGTCAACGGATATTTGCAGGAAGATTTCCATTTCTCTGCGTACTCGACGATTTCATATATCAAAAGAGGACCAAAAGCGGGAGTCGCTCTTGCTAATGATCACAAGATTATGTTTGAATATGAGAAATGTTGATTTGTTCAGCCGATTTTTCTTGTCTTAAAGTCGTGAAATGGACACCTGGTGTGTCCAGTTGATTCTATGAATCATTTTCAATTGTTTTAAGATTTTTATTTCTCACTAGTTACTGAGTATTAAAGAGCTTTTTTGTAAAAAGTCTTAGGCTTATTAGTTTTCGCTAAAAGTTCTACGAAGTTCGTTTTACAATCTTCTATATATATAAAATTGAAAATTTGTGTGTGATCTGAATAGGCTTCCGCACCCTTAAAGCTATCAGAATAAAATCTTGCAGGGCTTCAGAAATTTGTCTCGCGGATTATTTAAACTTATTTTTAAGCTGTTTTCGAATTTTAAAAAAATTTTTCATTTTTTTTATTTCAAGACTTAGAATGATTTTAAAGGATTTTAAAGAAGTTTAAAAGGATTTCAAAATACATATGTTTCACGATTTCAGGAGGATTCATTCTAAATGTCTTGAAATCTATTAAAAAAATCGTTTGTAAACCTTTAAAATTCCCTCAAATTACTTAATATCTCTTAAAATCTTTTAAAGTCTATGAAATCCTTAAAATATTTCTAAAATCCCTTGAAATTCCTTAGAGTCATTTGAAATCTCTTAAAATTCCAGGCAACCCCGGGTAAATTTCTGCTAGTATCTTAATCAAATTCGCAGCTAGTAAATTATTGAAGATTGATTAAAAAAAAAAAACAGTTATAGAACAATTTTGTACGATAGATAGAAATTTTTAATATGAATGAATGCTTGACTAAAGAAAACTAATGAATAAATCAGATAAGAATTCGTCTCAAAAAGGAGTTTTTAACAAGTTAAAAGAACACGAAAAGGAAAGCGTAAAAATTAAAAATGTAGAAAAAGTAAATTTTTTCTAAATAAATAAAAATGTTAAAAAATAAAAAGCTCATTTTTCTCTTTAAATTAAAATAAATTTTAATCCATTATTGTAAATCAGGATCCGTCTTACAAGTTTGCACATGCGGACTCCCGAAGTTTTGAATGCGCCTGAGCGAAAATTGGCGTCAAGTAGTGAATGATACTAGTAAAAATGTTCAATTACCACTTATTCCAAAATTAAGAAATAAGAGAAATTGTAAATTAGAATTATAAAGAGGCTAAGGGAAAATTAATAAATAAAAGAGCGCGAGAAAAGCCAGTAGCAAAGTGTCGCTGAATCGGGTCGAAGGCCAATGAGGCTTCACAATCAGGTGGAAATATTGATCCTGGATAAGTTACGTTCGCTTACGGACTGTTGTCAAAACACATTTTCATATACTGCGGAGTGCTTCAAACGTGCGAAAAATCTCATTCTTTGAGTTTTTTTTTTAATTAAAAAAAAATGAAACCGGTCCTCAAAAATCGATAAAAGAATTTCCAAACAAAATTTAAGACGTTGGTAAATGTGATATTCGTCTTCTCCTTCTACTGGGTCAGTAAATTAGACCAAAAAGCCAGCAGCTGTTTGGACAATGGATAAATTCGGATAAATTTGGAAAGGAGTATCAGCTTTGAAAATTGAGGATTTAATTTACTTTGAATTCCAAATTACAGAAGACGAAAAAGGATATACGTCATTCAATATGGTACGACCACGGTATGCATTTTATTTATTCTTTTCACTTTTAATTTATGACTTAAAACAAAATAATTATAGATAAAATATAGAAAATATTTTTCTATATTTTCAGAGTATTTCGAAGTAAATTGTTCTGGAGTTGATTTCTAAAATGTCAGTTCCAGTGCTTCATATCTAACGACACATTTTTGAATACATATCAGACATCCGGTTAAAATTTCCGGTTTAATTCTGGAAAGCAGATATCTTAAATTTGAGTGTGTTAAATTTAAATGTTCCCAATTCACCGATACATTTGCTATATCCAAATGACAATAACATTTTCAATTTGAAGAAAATATTTGGGAGGCTCGGATTTAAAATGACCATATTGAGGATCATATTTTAATATAATTTGCATACAACGTATCGATGTGTATTAATATCACTTTATTAAATTCGTCTTTTGATAGAAACAACGCGTCTAACGTTTGTGTTTATCGTTTCTTCGTCTAACGTTTCACACATGTATCTAGGCTAATTGGGTTGCAGATAACACACTTGCATATTCACAAGAGTGTGATTCTGATAGTCATTCTGTCGTCTTTCGAGACATTGACATGTTCTTTTCATTCGGTCTCTGCATTTTCTTGTATGAAAACCGAATTTTTTTTAAGTGTTCAAATTTTATTATCCAAAAATAAAATATTTGTTTTCTGAATTTTTTAGAGTCAAACACGGTTACTTGGCAATCGTACAAGATGACATCTATTCTGGACGATATCAGTCACCGTTTGCAACTTCCGAGAGGAATTGTTCTCGAAGATGTCGAGGAGAAGATACGAAGATGTGGGAATGACGAGAACATGAAAGACACATACTGAACGTGATTAAAGTCACGTAATAAATTTTACACTGGAGCTTTTTTGCAAAATGCCTCTACCCAACATCCTGAGAAAGGCGAGTAGTTACATCCTAGGGGAAGGATGTCAGGACTCTCGCCGGGTGATGTACCAGGATGAAGAGGTTCTTTTCTGTAAAAACAATGTCTGTGTGCACCCACCTGCACTGATGAGACAGCATGGCGAAATTGTGCATCACCCAGGATATCTGACCCTGACTTGTAAGAACAACAAGAATTCAACTGTACCAACTCTACATCTTAGTTGGATCCCTAATACTACTTTAAGGAAACATCCCACCACTTTGGAGAACATCATCAGAAATCGTGAGAACTCTAAAGATGCGAGTTCTCATCAAATTCCTGGGGTCGAGGAGGAAAGAGTCGACGTCTGTTTGGAGGTAGCATTTTTTATTGGAAAATATAATAAGCTTTTTGTGGATTAAGGATGTTGGATCCAAGTTCTAACTTCAAAATTCGAATTCTTTATTTTACTGAACAAATATTATAATCAGATATTTTTTCGCTCTTTAAATTACTTGAAAATCTTAAAACTCTTTTGAATTCTTCTGAAATTCCTTTAAAATTTCTTAAAATCAATTGACAGCTTTGATCTTGATTTTAAAGTACAGGCGGCGAATACAAATCAACCAATAGAGGAAGAGAGAATGTGGCTTGAGAGTCCGAGATTGCAAGAATCTATTTTCGATATAATCGCAACCTCTTTTTATATTTCAAAAATTAAAAATTCTGAATTATTTTGCATACTTCTGAAATTTCTTAAAACATTTTAAGATTCTTTGATTTGAAATTGTCTAAAATCCTCTGAATTTTTTTAACAAAAGGAGTGCAAAAACAAGAAATTAATCGTCCGCAGAGCGCGCGGGTCATAGTTACTAGTGTATTTAAAAAGTGAATAGCGCTACAGAGCGAAAAAATATTTATTTCTAATATCTGTTGAGTAAAATGTGGAAATTGAATTTCGAAATTAGAACTTTGATTCAAGGCCCTTAATAACCTCTAGTGAAATTATCTTTTAAAGGTAAAAGAGCCGATAAATTGTGGGGATTGCGAGCGTGTTTGTTCCGGTGGAAATTCAATCTCTACCCCGGTAGAACCATCTCCAAGTGTTGAGACCAACACCGAAAATCCTCAAGAGGAATTAGATCCAGGTTGTGCCTCGTCTAAAACTTCAGAGGCCTCGAGTTGTCCAAAATCAAATGGTGAAGTAAGATTGAAGGAACAAGAGAATATTGATGACGGACCGGCAACAAGTAATTTTTCGGAAAAGAGCAATAGTATCAATCTCAACCGGCTCGGCTCAGATTCCCTTGAGTCAAAGGGCGACAAAAATGATAATTCCCAGGAGAGAAAATATCCTGAAGTCTTTGAATCAAGTGAAAAAATGACCGATGAAGAACCTCGGTTTTTATACAGCGATAACACGAGTATCAAGAGTCGAAGTCTCTCACTCACTTCAAATTGTAGCTTGCTCGTCACTGCATCAAATGATGGTAAGATAGCTTTCTAATACAATTAATATAAATAGAATTTGTCTTTAAGAAAACTAAATGACCCTCATTTTTATTAAATTAATTAAATTTTTTTTTTTTAACAGAAGAAATACCAGCTTGGATGAGAACACCAGAGCTTTTAGCTCTTCAGCACAACTTGACCTTTCCAGAAAGTGCAACAGCTTCTCCTGTAACTTTAAGAAGAGCCCATCGGTGCAGAAGATTTTCTGTGGATCTGAGCCAGATGCGATCTCTCAGATTGTTTTTTGCTGATCCAGCTTGTACAAGTGGACAACTTGTAGTCGCGAGTAGAGAAAGTCAATATAAAATCCTTCATTTTCATCATGGAGGATTAGATAGGCTAGCAACTACTTTGCATCAGTGGCATCAACTTTTGTATCCGAGACTCGATGCTGAGGCTGAAGAAACTCTGCCCTACAGGTATTAAAACCCTTTAAAGTCTTTTTAAATTCTTTTGAATTCTTTCTAAAATCCATTGAAATTCCTTAAATTCACTTAAAATTTCTTAGAATCCCAGGTAAAACCGTGTAGTCGATTAAATAATCATCAAATTTCGAAGCTCAAAATTTGAAAGTCCTCAAAACCTTGAATTTCCATTTTAGACACTTCATGGTATGTAGACCGGAAGTGAGTCGAGACGAACTCCACCCGGAAGAGGGACAAGTACCAATGATCACCTCTTTAGCCTGGAAAGATTTGCTGAACGAAAGGGGACAAGTAGAAGATGACTTGGCTCTCCGAAAAGGCATATTTTTTGGGGGCTTAGAGCCTGCCTTGAGGAAATTAGTGTGGCCTTTCCTTTTGCATTGCTATTCATATCAAAGCACTTACGAGGATCGGGAACAAATTGATGCAATTAGAAGACAAGAATACGAGGAAATTGAATATCGAAGACGCAACATGGGGCCAGAAGATGCTGAAAGATTTTGGAGAAATGTCGTTTGTATCGTTGAGAAAGATGTTGTTAGAACCGACAGAGGAAATCCATACTATGCAGGAGAGGATAATCCTAACATCGAAGTAATGAAGTGAGTATGAATTTTCTTCTGTATATAAGTAGTAATAAGTTTTAATTAAATGTTAAATTTCATCTTTAGGAACATTCTACTCAACTATGCTGTCTACAACGCTCCTCTCGGCTACACCCAAGGCATGTCGGATTTATTATCGCCTTTATTGGCAGAATTAAATTCGGAAATCGACGCTTTTTGGTGCTTTGCAGGTTTAATGCAAAGATCGGTCGCTGTCTGCACGCCTACTGATATTGATATGGATAGAAATCTGAGCTATCTCAGAGAATTGATTCGAATAATGGTCCCCGATTTTTACTCTCATCTTGAAAAGCATACAGATGCCTCGGAATTGCTTTTTTGCCATCGATGGATACTATTGTAAGTGTATTTGTTTCGTGAGGCTAACCACTAGCTATTTTAATCTACACTTAATAAAATCTATCCCGGCGTTGTTTGAGATTATAAGAGATTTCAAGTGGCTTTAAAGAATTAAAAAAAATTTCAAGTGATTTCATGATATTTTAAAGGATTTAAAATTATTTTAAATCTTCTATGAATTCCTTAAAAACACTTGAAATTTTTTAAGATCACTTAAAGTATCTTGAAATCCTTTAAAATCATTTTAAATGTCTTAAAATCGTTTTACATATTTTGAAATCCCTTGGAATTCTTTAAAATCTCTTGAAATCATTTGAGAGTCTTTAAAATCTTTTAAAATTCTTTTAAATTATTTAAAGTCTCTATAAAAGCCTTTAAAATCCCTCGAAATTCCTTAGTCGCTTGAAATTTCTTAAAATCCAGAACAACGCTGGGAAAATTTCTGCTAGTGAACAAATAAAACGAAGGAAAAAATGCCTATGATATTTACTTGTTCTTCTCAGATGTCTGAAACGTGAATTCCCGACAGAAGTAGCTCTCGTGATGTGGGAAGCTTGTTGGGTCAATTACCTAACGGATCACTTCCACCTATTCCTTTGCCTAGCGATAATGTGTGTCTACGCAGACGACGTAATAGCCCAAGACCTTAGAACAGACGAGATGTTGTTACATTTTAGTTCCTTAGCTATGTACATGGATGGACTAGTAATCCTCAGGAAAGCTCGAGGATTGCTGCACCATTTTCGTCAACTTGATAGGTTGCCTTGCACCCTGGCTGGCCTATGCAGACAATGTGGACCTGGGATGTGGGATAGCAGTCACGATCCTGTTATCGAGTGCATTGGTCATCAAGAAAAATGTCCCTTCGCTGAAAACTACGAGTAACGATCGACCTAAGATCCAAGTCTTACTTTTAAATTGTACACGTATCGTCTCGAAATCAGGGAAATAGATTTTTAGCCAAGATTTTTGCTTTATAAATTCTCTACAAATTAATAAGTTTTCGAATTTAAAAATAAAGCCAGAATATTATGGAATCAAATTTAAAGAAATTTGTAAGCCTTACAGAATCATGAAGCTTGGAATTTATATAAAATAAAAAAAAAAATAAATTTCGAAGCCTAGAATTAAAACTCGCCCAAATATCGAAAAATACGAAAAAGCAAATGAAAGGAAATTTGTTTCAGTTCTAAAAATTGTCAGTGAACTTTCTAGATGTTTCTTTTGAGTGCCATTCTCTGATCAAATTTGAATGTTTTGTTCCTGCAGGCTGGATAGGAACAAAATTGTATTTCAGAAACTAATAGTGGAAAATCAAACTATTGATGACGATTGTAAGACACTTTGTACGAATCGTCGCTCACTGATCGAGAAGTTCGGTTATACACGTTGTATTATTATTATATAACTATTATAAATTATATGTACAAGCGATCAAAACTCCTGGTGTCATGACCTATATGTGTTCAGGTAAAAGCCACAGCTCTCTGACAATGAAGCGCAAAAGTATTTTGGCTTACTTAGACGTATGCGTTGGAAAGTTTTTACTTATGATTGTAAATTAAAGATGATAAATTATATAATCCGTACCAAGCTGTGGTTATCAGACCCAGCCTAAAGTCGATGGATTCTTGATTCGACAGTTCGAAGCATATCTCGAAGTCCGATTTTGTATGTTTTCAATGGCTTAGACGAAATCTTTATCGAGAAAAGACATACAAGATAAGACTGACGTATGAAAGAGATGCTAATAAGGGAGTATGTAAAAGTATTTTGTCAGACCCGACTGGCACTAGTAACGTTGTTCTGTGACCCAAAATTATATTTCCGGTTATCTAATACATGTGCCAATATGTAATGAAGAAATTGTTGTTTGCGAGATTTAAGCTATGTTAATTGTTTCCTGAACTGTTCTTGGCGATTGGCATCAATCAAATCTTCTGCGGCAAGCACGAGGTCACAAACTAGAATTAATTTAGAGCTTTGTCAATTAAGCTACTCCTTCAATTCCAAGACCTGCATATATATGATATAACTCGATCTCTCAATTTTAATTTTGCTTTCGCACAGAGTATTTTCTCTATTCTAAGAACATTCTTATTTTTTCCCAGACATTTTTCACGTACAAAGTTGTACTTTAGGAAGATTGTCGCATTGGTGATTATTAAAGCAGAGTGATTTTAAAACTACATATTGAATTTATTCGGTGAGATTTCCCGATTCGATACCTCTGGAAAAATAGAAAACTATATACATTACTAGCAGAAATTTACTTGGCGTTGCCCGGGATTTTAAGAAATCCAAAATTACTTTAAGAAATTTCAATAGATTTTAAAAGTATTTTAAGGGATTTCATAGAGATTTTAAATAATTTTAAAGAATTTCATGGGATTCTAATTTATTTTAATGAATTTCAAGATATTTTAAGCGATATTAAAGAATTCCAAAAGATTTAAGAGATATCAATATTTTTAGAATGATATGAAAAGATTTTAAATGATTTCAAGGAATTACGACGGATTCTATGGATTTTTAAACATTTTTTTTTAAGGTTTTTAAATTAATTTAAAAGATTTCAAGGGATTTAAAAAATTTGCTAAAAAATAAATGAAAGAAGTATAAAACAATGAAAAACATTCATAAGCACTTTCAAATATGTATCTTTAAAAAATCCGCAGGATAATTTTATGAAACCGTAAAAAGAGACAAGATTTTTTTTCGTTCTTCCTTTTAATATTAAATATACAACTTCATATTTTGAACAATTTTTTCTACAGATAAAATTATTATCTGGAGTTTTATTCTTTATCTATGAATATTTGGGGATCTTTTGCTATAAACTTATGAATTACATTCTTCGTAAAGTTTTACATTACAAGAAAATATATATCACACACTTTTGGAAACTTTATTTCCTTCGCCTAACAATTGACTCAATACTAAAAGCAACATTTCTCAAAAATGATTGCTACTTAAAACAAGGTAGTATAACTTGCCTTAAGACGAAAATATTTGCTAAAAACACCTACTCATCTTACGTATAGAAGAAAACTTTCTTTTTTTGGCAGTTTAGGTACTTTTTTAAGAAAAAAATATACCACTACATACTTATGCATTTAATTGATTTCCCTGCAGATCTAAATAATATTGTCACTGTCACTTTATATAGTCTAATAATTACTTAAGACTCTTTTGTAATATTCACTGTTCCCAAAACCATCCTATTAGCTGTCTTTTTAAATTGAATAAATATTAATAACATATTCAATCGCAACAAAGTTTTAAAAAATTGGAAGAAATAGACTGTAAATTATTTATCAAATATGTAATAAGAAATTAATTATGAAAAATAATACATTTATGTAAAAATTCAAATTGATTAGGACAGCAAATATTATAAAAGTCCTTGTTTATATTTACGTATATCACTTATCCTGACTTGTGCCAGAGTATTGTCTTTTTAGTTTTACCTTTTTGCAAAGTAGTTTGAACATTAAAATGAAAATTCCTTTCAAAAAATCTTGATTCACTTTCAAATATCATATCCACTTCTAACTCTTCTTATAGAAGTGTGTAAATATACTTCTAAACATTTTTTCAGTGAGGGCAATTCTTTGTATAGCTATAAACTATACACTCGTACCCCGATGTTAGCGCAGCCACGGGGGTAGAGCGCCTACGAGCGGGGTCAATTAAAATGCGATGAG
>JAUESH010000041.1:1208410-1226327 GCA_032275165.1 Synergus magnus
GCGAGGGGGGGACGCAGAATCAGTCAAGCGTGAAAAGCGCCGTAGTACGAGGCACCGTACTTCGGGGTACGAGTGTAGATAACACAACTATAGATAATACAACAAACCACATATAATTGTTTGAGAATCAACCAATAAACCCATCACAATAATACTACAGGCTGAATTCATTTCAAATCATGCAGGCTTAACACGTTCAAATCATAGAATTGTCCACGGATAAAGTATGTTATTTTTTAAAGGATTTTAGACTACACGTATTTCACCAATTTGATCGAAAAATCTTCTTGATAAAGTTATGAGTATTTGAACTCATAACTTTGTCAAAAAAAAAAATTTCTATCAAATCGGTGAAATACGTGTAGTTTAAAATCCTTTGAAAAAGAACATACTTTATCCGTAGACGATTCTATGATTTGAATGTGTACAGCCTGCATGGTTTGAAATTAATTCTTTCAAATCCAATTCAAAAGTTCTAATAAAATCTTTACTCTCCAACTCATGCTTCCTTCAAATGCACCTCAAACAAATGAAGCGTAACCAAAATCATACAAGTTATCGCCCATACGATGACAAAAACGAGCCAATAAGTTCCCTTAAAAGGACTGGCAAACTTGTTAATAACACCTTGACCAATTACCGTCTGAGTCTTTTGTCTCGCGTGATAAACTAAAAATGTAGGAATTAAATACTGAATCCCAGCACCTGCATAAGATCCCGTAACTTCCACCAAAATTGACAAATCTTTTGTACTTATTGCTATCAAATAAGGAGGAACTACTGCTAAAACAGGAAAGATCAATTTCCGAAGACATAAGTTATAGGATCCATCTTCTTTTAAAAATAGAGTCTGCAAATTATTTCGGAGAGTAATCGCGATGATCGGGAAACTAGTGCTTAGTGTGAAAACTGGGAATAACGCTAGAAAGTATTCAATGATGACCATAAAAAAATTAGTAAAGGTCTCGGATCCGCGAGGACCAAAATCTAAAGTATAGAGATTGTCAAGTTTCTCGAAAGCAAAAGCTCCGGTTAAAGCTAAAACAAGGTAGAAAAAGGCAATTATAAAATAGTCGAATGCTAAGGACCTGTTGAGCGTTGTTTTGTTACTAATTGGAGCGACCAAAGCTGGCAGAGAGTGATGACACATGAAAGAGTAAACACATGCTCCAAACAGTCCCGGGACTCCTGAAATAAAAAAGTTTATTCCGAGTTACAATAGTGTCCCTAAAAGTTAAATTTGATCAATGTTCATTCAATAAAAAACGAACCAGATAAATTTACAGGCGATGGATTCCCTTGAGGGCCATCGACAATAATTCTTTGTACTGCGTAAATAATCATAATGCTGAAAGCAAGCCAGCGCATTCCTGATGTCAAATATTGTAGATATTTTGTTTTCTGGACGTTGAAAAATACAAAAGGTCCCAAAAATACAACGAACAGGGTCTGAAAAAAATAACATTTAAGATTTGAGATAAAAAATAGTTGAAATTCAAAGGCGTATGAAATTGAACTAACCAGAAAAAGTCGATAGGCGTCTAATCTATTCAGCTCAGAATTTTCCCAACAGGGTTCAATATCAGGAATTGTATCATTGATTGTTAAATTTTGAGGTAAAAACGTACAGGAAACATCAACTAGAGATTTTGCCACAGCTGCTCCGTAGATGCTAAGGTCCCCATAAAGATAAATAACGAGGCATGTGTAAAACAACATTGTTCCAAATTTACTGAAAAAAATTGATGCCATCTCTCCCATTTCGATTCTCTCATTAATAACGTAGTATCTAGATATTGTATCGCTTTTTTCCGGATTCGAAAGTATGGAAGGAACCAGAGGAGTGTCTTCTGAATCTGAATTTGAAGGACCGGGATCTCCCAAAACTTGAAGTGCCTGAGGAACAAGAATTTAAAATAAAAATAAAAGTAAAATGACGTGTTTCAAAAGCTTGTGGTAAAGAAACCAATCGTTAGTCAACTATAAGAGACACAAGAGCTCGATAAGCTACTGATATGGGAGAAAAGTAAAACCTCAGACTCTGATTCACTGTTGAGTGAGTCTTGTGGTAGACCTACTCTTTTACGTTGCTGTACGCGACGCCATATGACAATGGCATTCGCCGATGCCATTGCCTCGATGACAAATGTGACTGTGACGAAACTGTAAACATATTCAGCATTAGAGTACTTCGATTTTTGCTAAGAGGAAGAATTTAAATTTTGAGCAAGGTACCTTATAAAAGCTAGAATTAAAACCACTATCAAACCAAGCACCCATCCTGCACGACTGAAGACAGCTGGAAGAGTCAATGCTCCTGTACCGACGATTAAATTGAAAATGTATATCAGACCAACCTGTAAATAAATTCATTTATAATCACGAATTTAAATTAAAAAATACATAACCTTCCGAAAAAATACGGCAAATGGCAATTCGGAAAAAATAAAAGTTAGGGCAAAAAAATTAATTCGAAAAAATAGGAATTATAAGTCCAATTCTTTTTCGATCAAATGAATTTCCATAAAATAAATATTAAGGAAAATAGAATTCGGGGCATATTCATGTGCCTCAAGTAAACAAAATGATGAGATTCATTTATAAGGAAACAATAAAAACCTATACGTCAAAATAAAACAAACAAAAAAAGTTGCTAATCTACGATTAACATATTGTTGCACTCTATTGTTAACACATGGAGTGTATTTCATATTAAAATACATTCACTAATTTAGGAAAGAAGAATGTCGAAAACCTTAATAAACAAAAGACTTTGGAACACTTGCAGTGAATTAAATATATACTGAGATAAAGTCTGTTCTACATCTCTGAAGAAAATATGTGAAGAATATTAAATAATATTAGACGAAGGTGACTATCTCCTTAAAAAAAATGTTTAAAATGCAAAAATATAGGCACCATAGAGAAAAATAATTTTGACAGTTATAATTTGTTATGAGGTTGAGGTTATATTTGATACCTGTCAAACGTCAAAAGCATTTATTACTTTTATATTCTCTTACCCATGTCGAATACTGGTCGCCGTTGTTTATCTCGGCCATGTCGAATTAATTGCAAAGGAAATGGGTATAAAGCATATGTGAGGATTTTTACAATTACATTTACATTTTCACGTCGTTCACGTCAATAGCTCTGATGAACCGTATCAAGTTGCGTTTGTACTTTAAGGGCATGTGATACTTTACCATAAGAGCAATTTAATTTTACCAACTTTACGCTCGCAATAATAAATATTTTTTGCTAAAACTAGGCCATTTACCTCCGTCAGTACGAAACGAAGGTAAACGGCCTAAAATCCTAAATTTAGCAAAAAATATTTATTATTGCGAGCGTAAAGTTGAGGAAACTAAATTCGCTCTTATGGTAATTACCACATGCCCTTAAGGCCATGTATTACTTATCCGATCCCTACCTAACCGACATTTTTTTCTCTGCAACGTTACTTCTAAATTTATTGAGATATCAAGTTGAAAAATTCTAAAATTAAAGAAAATATGGTAATTTTCTTATGAAAATAAGAAAATGCTTTTCCTCTTAAAAATATCCATTTGTCAACAATTAATGACAAAAATTTTCAATTATTTAAAAAACTCTTTTTTCCTCCCAGATGTGCTAATCTCGAAGCAGAACGAACACAAATATCAAATTTTTCTGAGCAATAGCTTATGAGATATAAACCTGCAAATATGTGTAAATTTTATTTAAACAATTAATTATTTATGGACACTAATTTAAGGGCATGTATTACCATATGACCAAATTTAGATAACTCAGTTTTTCTCACAATTTTTACTTTTTGAAAAAAATACTAGTGCACAGATGTAAAGAACGTGAACACGGACGTCTGTGCACTATTATTTTTTTCAAAAAGTAAAAATTGTGAGAGAAAAAACGGGGTTATTTAAATTTGCTCATATGGTAATTATCACATGCCCTTCAAAACGGTTCATCTAGTACAAAAATTATAAGATATCAAACAAATTTTATTTTGGTTTTGAAATTAATGAAAATGATATTATACATTTTTTATATAAACATAACAAAATTGTTTTCAAACAGAGCGAAAAACTTCCTAGTCTTTATACTTTTCTTTATAAAATAATGAGACGGAATTTTGAAGTTAGATTTCGCATTCTTCATTTTACGCAAAAAAGGCTTAAAAATAATCGTTTTCTGGCTCTATATAGGCATACTTCTATTTCATAAGAGTTCGCCTACAGAGCGAAAAGATACATAATTATTTTATTCGTGGAGTAAAATGGGCAATTTGAATTTTGAGGTTAAAAATTGAATCCAGCACTCTTAATGTGTATTTTAATAATTTATTATTGAATGTCAAGTTTTAGGTACTATTTGATACGTAACATTTACATTTTATTTTCGGAAATTGTGTGTAATGTTTTTCAAACTTTCCTAACTTTCCTAACCTTTAAAAAAAATGTTCTAACTTTAAAAAACTTTTAAATAATTTTAATCCTGTTTTACCCATATCTTACGAAAATCAGTGCTGGACTTCGTAGTACGGTGAGGACAGCACTTTGACATGACAGAAAAAGTGATTACCTATGTATATCGAGAATGACCTTGAGGCTCCACGCCGCATCTACTTTAATAATATCTTTGGCTAAAGGCTACGTTACTATTGTAATTCGAAAATAGTTGTAAACTCATAACCCATTTTAAAAATTGGCAAAAAAAAAAAACCTATCTGCAATGAAAGTATTCAAAAAGATTTAATATCTAAAGGGGCAAATTCCTAATTTTCATGCTATCACAAAAACACTCAAAATTGAAAATAAATCATTCTATTGAAGAACAAGTTATCTTGGCAAAATGGAAAAATTGTATCGCCACTAATAAAACTGAGTATATTTTCGTTGAAAATAATTTTATTGAATTAAAAGTATAAACCTAATTCTTAGAATAATTATTGTATTTTTCCACAAGCTTTAGATTACAATAATTAATGACATGGAACGGTATAAAGGGTATGTATGACGCGACTAAAAAAAAAACGAGGCGAAAATGATGCTAATCACAAATGCGAGTAGTGATCTCCTTTTACGCAAAAATGTAATGTCTATTCATTTTGTTTAAATACTTAAAAAATCGAATGACTGTGTATGATAGCAAAAACGGCCTTGCGAGAAGGAAAGGGGTGCGCGGTGCTGCGATCCCAAAAAACGCAAGAGTCACGATAATCATGTCTAGGAGTCAGGACTCGTTTTACTTTAAAGTTACAGTGTCTCGTTAAATGTATTGAAAAATGAAGAGCACTACTGCAAGCGTAGCCAAAGTATTATAATTTATTCCCATTGTATTGTACAAGATCACTCATGTACACGACGCAAAGCCTACTTTAGACCTACGGGATATAATAAAAAAAAAAAATGTTAAGAACATGATAATCGTGACTCTTGTGTTTCCTGGAATCACAGCACCGCACCCATTTCCTTCTCACAAGACCCTTTTTTCTATCATACACTTACCTTCGTCACATAGTCATTCCGATCGATACCGATCGATAGGATGCCCCTGCAACGATCGTGTTCCACGCGTTTTTTCCGACTCGAAAAAAGCTACCTTTGTCCCGGAGAGACCAGAGGGACACCGCGGAAGTTGATCTTGCGTCCGCCTTTGAAGAAGCGATGCAGAGGCTGCTCTCGGGGTCGGGGAATGTGAAAAATACGAGAAAAATTAGCGACTCGATGCTTAGAAGCACTTCCTGTGGACGATTGAGGGACCTGATTCGTCGTACTCCTGCTTGGAGATCCACATCTGTTGGAAGGTTGAGAGAGAGGCAAGGATGGATCCTCCGATCCATACGGAGTATTTTCTTTCTGGTGGTGCGATGATCTTGATCTTCATGGTAGATGGGGCCAGAGCAGTGATCTCTTTCTGCATTCTGTCAGCGATTCCTGGGTACATCGTGGTACCTCCGGAGAGCACGGTGTTGGCGTACAAGTCCTTACGGATGTCAACATCACACTTCATTATGGAGTTGTATGTGGTCTCGTGGATTCCGCAAGCCTCCATACCTACAATCAAAATTCATTATTAATACCATTTCTGTCATCACCCATCAAGTTGTGAAACATCTTTTTGCCGAAAAACCGCGTCTCGAATGTGAAAAAATAATTCCCGAACAAAAATAATATTACCGAAAATGTTTATTAACGACTTTCGTTAATATGTAAATATTTTCGGTATGTTAAATTTTGTTAATAAACATTTTCAGTAATATTATTTTTATTCGGAAACTATTTTTTGTTATTTTTTCACATTTGGTATTTTGATTTTTCGACAAGAAGATGTCCCCAAGTCCCAAGTTATAAGCCAATAAAATCTAGGGGCCCAATATCTTAAAAACATCTAATTTTTAGAAATTCTGCATTTTCAAGTACCTTAAATGTAAATTCTTAGTTTCTCCGAGATCAAAGAACGTCCAATAAATGATAAATATCAAAGTTAAAACCTTAAGTCCAAGCACTCTACTTTCAAAGATTTGATTATATAAAAGGATATAAAGTACAAATAGAATTAGAAACGCACCCAAGAATGATGGTTGGAAGAGAGCCTCGGGACACCGGAATCTTTCGTTTCCAATGGTGATGACTTGACCGTCAGGAAGTTCGTAGCTCTTCTCAAGACTGGAGGAGGATGCAGCGGTGGCCATTTCCTGTTCGAAGTCGAGGGCGACGTAGCAGAGTTTCTCCTTGATGTCACGGACGATTTCACGCTCAGCAGTGGTCGTGAAAGAGTATCCTCTTTCGGTGAGGATCTTCATGAGGTAGTCGGTAAGGTCACGACCAGCCAAGTCGAGACGGAGGATAGCGTGGGGAAGAGCATATCCCTCGTAGATTGGTACAGTGTGAGAGACACCATCTCCGGAGTCGAGGACGATACCGGTGGTACGACCGGAAGCATACAGTGAAAGTACAGCCTGGATGGCCACGTACATGGCGGGCGTGTTGAAGGTCTCGAACATGATCTGAGTCATCTTTTCTCGGTTAGCTTTTGGG
Source organism: Synergus magnus (assembly GCA_032275165.1). NCBI lineage: Eukaryota > Metazoa > Arthropoda > Insecta > Hymenoptera > Cynipidae > Synergus > Synergus magnus. The sequence continues at coordinate 1,215,454 of JAUESH010000041.1, forward strand.
TTCAAGGGAGCTTCAGTAAGAAGAACGGGGTGTTCTTCTGGCGCAACTCGAAGCTCGTTGTAGAAAGTGTGATGCCAGATCTTCTCCATGTCATCCCAGTTGGTGACGATTCCGTGTTCAATGGGATATTTCAGGGTGAGGATACCTCTCTTGGATTGAGCCTCATCACCGACATAGGAGTCCTTCTGTCCCATTCCAACCATAACACCCTGGTGACGTGGCCTTCCCACAATTGAGGGGAAGACGGCACGAGGTGCATCGTCGCCGGCAAATCCGGCCTTGCACATACCGGAGCCATTGTCAACTACGAGTGCAGCAACTTCCTCGTCACACATGTTTAGTCTGTTGTGGTATTAACTGTAATAAAAAATGTCATCGTTAGTCAAAGGTTCTACAATCTTCAGGGATCTTATTCTAATATTGACGCCTAGAAATTCCAACAAACTTATTAAGCTCAATCCATTTTCTAATTGTATTTCAAGTAGTGAAAGTTTTTATATTGTAAGAACTGTAGTAATTTAACAAATTTCTACACAATTTATTATTGCTCAAACTATTTAAAAATAGAAACGGCCTTTTGACTTAACATAGTCAAGTGATCGATTAAAGTTCATTATTTAATCAGTTGTTTTATCATTAGATCGAAAGATTCGTATTCGCACGATATTGATAATAACGTACAAATATGTGGTATATTCAAGTTTAATTTTACCACTTATCGCAGAGACAATTAATGATTAAATATTTAGCAAAAGTTTAATAAACTGAGTAAATAACTCCTGAGAGAGTAAAATAAATCTGTAAAGCACTTTTTAGCTCACTTTTTAGCACTGAGTTCAAAAGATTCTAAAAAGATAAATCCACTCAGATTAATACAAAGGTCACAAAGCAATCACTTTTCATAAAACTCGTTTCTCAACGGTCAACGGAACTTAATTAACTCCATTCCGAGTCCTAAATCAACACGAAGCCTATACCTTGACTGGTGAAGATAAGGCAAAGGTGGGAGATAAAGGTAAAAAAAGGAGGGAGTAAGAATTCGGTCGTTAAAATCGAGTTTCAAGGTTTGAAATCACAATCGCGTCACGTGATCCAGCAGGTATTTAAGATGGTATCCGGAAGTACACGCAGACGACCGTCATCCCCGTCATCGACCCCTTTACCTCAATTATACACTCTGTAACTTCTTTCACGATCTCGTATTCTCGAAGCTTCAGAATAAATCAAACCCCAAGTTATGCCCGACTCTGAAGGGACTTTCTACTTTATAAAGCACAGGATCACAAAATATCCAGGCGTCGGCTTTTAACCGCACCCTGCCCCGCCCAACCCCGGTATTAAACGGTCGATAACCGGCGCGTTCGAATTTCCATTTCCCAAATATTAATTCCCGAACAAAGAAGCCAAACACACTAAAAAAGATACTAGGAAAGATTCAAAGTGGAGACTTCAGCGAACAGATTTGCCTCAAATAATCCAATAGATCTCTTTTATTCCAGGTAAAACTCACTTGTCACTATCAAATTTACGCCTCTACTGTAATACAAAAAAATTGTTAAAACCGAAGTATCCAAGGGCAAATTTGTCACTGAAGTCCTTGCTATTTTGACTTGATCACTCCACAATAAGTCATCGGAACCGAAAATTCCGATGGCGAAAAGAACGACACAACACACCAAATACGGTCCACCTATCTCAATAAGTATCACACCCACTTGTCGGTTTCACGTCTAAATGGCTATTTCGCGGTAACTTCCCACTCGTTAGGCCTATTTGGTCGCCGCACTTTAAAAGCTTCTAAAGGAATTCCCGGGACGAAGGAAACACTCGAGAAAAACCGGTTATGTATGAACAACTGAGGAACTTACGTTTTCGGTATAAAAAAATTATGTACAATTTTAGGAGGATTTTCTTTCGATATCACACGACAGACTGTCGCAAAGTTGACAGATCCAGCATCAAACACAGAATGTAGCTGACAGCCGGTTTGCAGTGTATTATATGAACAGAGCCGTTGTTCATCCCCCCACCTGATGCCGATCGACCAATAAGGGCAGGACACCCTCGGCCAATCCTGGCTTTCTTTACCATATATGGAAGTGCTTCACTACGGGAGGGGGCCCCTTTTCCCCTACGACTTACCTCCTCTCACCAGCGCAATCGCGAATTCGTCTCCCATCACCCTGTGCAAAATGCATCATTCAAATTGATGACACACAGAATATCCCGCTTAGAACTATTTTTTCACCCCCCTTCGTCTTTCCTGTCGCTTAACCGTTTCCCAATGTCATCGAAACCTTCGATGCAACTTTGGAAAACCACCGTTTCCGGCCTGCTCGACATTCCACAATTCCGATTTCCCACAGAAAGTTGCCTGTCAGTCCACTTAACACTTATCAGCAGTGAATCACGTGGTGTTTAACGCCGATGATTTTTTGACAGCGTGTGTAGTAGTGATTTTTTTTTTATTTTGAGATTTGAAATGTTTTGAGTGCCTTTAATTTTGTAATTATTTAAATAACAATTTTTGGGGTGTTTTATACTTAAATGAACTTTTGAAATTGTTTTTGAGAAAAGGGGACTTGTTACGTATTGATTTTCAGGGTGGGAATTTGAATTTCGTTTGCTGAATTAAATCAATAAGATCTGATTAGTATTTTGATATTGTTCAAGTTTTTAAATTGATGTGACAATGTCACTTGCAAAAATGATTTAATTTAATTCTGTCAAAACATATTGCAAAATTTCGTTAAATTTCAATGTTCCTGAACTCTTTTTAAACAAAATTTCTAAAAAAAAAAATGTTGACTACCCATTAGAAAATCATTCGATTTAAAATAAAACCATATAAAAATTCAAGAATACAATAATTACTTCAGTTTCTTAATTACTTTGTTTAAATACAATGTTTTTGTTTCGTTTATTTTTTTTAAAACATTTTTAAGGATAATATATTTTTTAGTCACTTTTACAAACAAAATATTGTATCCACTTTTTACTTTCAATAACTCATATCATTGAAATAAAATTATCAATATTATCCACCATTTTTAACTAAAAAAATTACTCTAATATTGAATTTTGAACACTAAAATTTACTGCCAAATTTCATTAAACGTTTGGCACTTAAAAATACTGATAAATATATTTGTATGAATTTGGTTACATATTCTATTGCTAAAATAATTCTGTTCCTAAAATAATTTATCCTGAAAACCATTCATTAAAAAGACTATTTTTTAAATGCATAAACCTTTGAAAATGTATAAGTATTAGTGAACAATATTTTTTCTTGTACATAGACCATTACACATTTTTAAACTTGAAACTAATCATGTTTTTAATCAACGAAAGCAAATCTTAAACATGTGAAATTCCACAGATTCATCAATGATAATATATTAAGCTTATCTCTAGATTTGATAAAACAAAAACTTTGATTTAGAACACTCAACGTCATTTTTAAGCCCCTTCCCAAATTACTGATAAAAGGCAATAATTTGTCAACCTTCAGAAAACATAAAAATTTTCATAGATTTCAACAATTAGTCATAAAGTAAACCTGAATATAAAATGTCAGTTTATGACGTCTCGCCTAACTACATGCGCTTAATCTTCGTACAAGATAATGAGTTTATAAAATTCAAAGTGTTAATTAAATTAAAATTAAATAAAAAATGTTCGTTCTAAAACGAATTAAGAACCTCGTTAAATTGAAAAAAAAAAAAAGCAACTTTCGAACACATTACGACGCCTAAATAAAAAAACAAATTAAAGGAACAAACAAGACCTCAAATTCCAAAGATTTCTAGCTGGAAAATAACGAAATTTAGGTTCCAAGAAACGCTGTTGGAGGAGAAGGTGCGAAAGACGTTAAAAAGCAAGTTGTCCTACGGAGGAGCGAAAAATGGAGATTCATTGAAACTTGGCGAGGTCGTAATAAGATCAGTCAATGTCAAAATTTCGCGAATGCCGGGTGGGAAATATACGTGTTCGATAATAGCTCGACGACGATGTATGTCTAATAATAGACGCCACGACGCGAAGAGTCGACGACCACCTGCATCGGTTGAAACGTCAGGAACCACCTGACAACGGCAACCTGTCGGATCTCCGAGTCAACTTTTAAATTTGCGTAGAGCCATGGTCAAAATTAACTTAAATCAGCGAGAATTCCGGTTGTAAAAAGCCACGAGGGAGCAACGCCCTGACATCATGGCGGACATGCAAACCGGCCTCACCGCTAACTTTGTTCCCAGAAAATTCTGACAGTTCGTTTCGGAGCGCACCGGTTTTAATCGCGAAATTTCGAGCTTAATTTTGATGCACGAGTACTTACCTCTCAAAAAGTAAATGAAACCGTTGGTTTGCTTGATCCTCGATCGGCAAGCGGCACTCTTGGATGATACTAGTGACACGACGAATCGAGACTAGAACCGAAAGACGCCACGAGTCGCGAACTCGCGAACAGAGCCGCGAGTCAGGGACGTAGCTTTCCCAAATTTCACCCCATTTTTTTAAATATATGGAATTTTTCAATGGAAAATGATTGAATTTAAGTTAAATTTTTCCGGGACACTTACATCAGTATACGCTGAAAAATACTAGAAGATAATGACTCTTCGATAAGTATCTTATGAACACATAGTAAATTCTCCCCTGCATTTTAAAGAATTTAAACCCCTTTTTCAGTACGTAAACAATAATTGTACGCACTTTGAGTCAATTTAAAAAGTACTTCAATGAAAAAAAACGTCCTAGAGTCTAATTTCTTTTAAAAAATACTAAAATATCCTCTTTTGAAGACTCCCAGAAGAGGCAGATTGAGTAAATAAGGCTTTGCAATGTAAACAACATAAGTCTCTATATATTTCAAGACTGATTTAATATCCACGTTATTAAAAAAAACCTCTAAATATCTCTCTTTTTTGCTAGATATTTTATTCAAATTTGAATTTGTAACCAAGATTGGTAGCTAAGTTTGGAAAGAGCTACTACGTCCCTGATGATATCGCGACGATTCGAACCTCAAGGCAGGTATGGTCGGTAGCCGCAAATTTAAAAAAAGGACCTACTGGTTTAATTTCCGTGAAAATTTGTTTCTGGATTCATGAATGAGGGGTACATTTGTTCGGGAGGTGACTCAGGCGAAAAATTGATTTTTAAACAAGCAGGAGGGAGTTATCGAGGTTGCTTGACAAGCCGTAGTGCTTGACATCCCTCGAATTGAAATGGACTCTCCCAGGCTTCCTTCCCACAGCTCTTGCCATATATGGGCATAAAACGAATACGGAGCGTTGATTGGTCGGCAGCCGGCTGCCGGCTAGATTCTCCAAATGCCGCTTCAAACCGTACGATATCGAGGAGTATAATATCTTCTAGAAGTGTACACTAGCGTAAAGGCTTGACTAACCGTCGACTTGCTTCGCTGTGTCAGTAATTCTAGCTTGAATACGAATACCAGATGGGTTTAATTGTGTGCGAGTTTTTCGCTCGCACACGTGGGACTTGTAGGAATGAATCGAACCTTGTATGTGTGTTCGAGTTTTATAATCGATGTTAATGTTCCGTACCCCTGGAGTCCCAATTAGGGTGCCGGCTCAGAAAAAAAAGGGTAAAGTGGGTTCTTTTTTTCCATGGGAATTAACAGTATCGATTTCGTTCTGAATCCAATTCTTTTTGGAATCTAAAATCGCTTTTTTGAGTTTAAAATAAGTTGATTTCAAGAATTATTAAAGGATTTCAAGAGATTTATAGTGATTATAATGAATTTCAAGTGATGAAAAGATTTTTAAGGATTCTAAAAAATTTCAAGGGATGCTGAGAAATTTTATTTGATTTTCGGGATTTCAAAAGAGTTGAAAAAGAATTTCATTTCATTTTTGTAATTTTAAGGAACTTCAAAGGATTTCAAGATATTTTAAGTGTTTATAAAGAATTTCAAAGGAGTCTAAGGGATTTAAATATATTTTATACGAAATTCTAAGGTTTTTTTTTTTTGAGAATTTCAAAAGAAAAAAAAAATATTTTAAAGAATTTAAAAATACTGAAACAGGGCCGCGTTTTCTTTCCTTAAAAGTACTTAAAATTATTCATGAATTTGATTTTCCTTTGAAGGATGTATTCATGAAATATTTTAATAATTCACTTTATGGTTTGAAGAATTAGAATTAATTCAAGTGCCTCTGCGCAATGCAAATTAAATAGCTATTAATAATAAAGTCGCGACTATTTCTATCAATCCAGTATCATATGATTCATTACACAATACCCAACCCTTTTCATACAAAAGAGATATGTAATAGACTCTAATCTTCAAATCACTGATCCAAAACGAATAATGAGAACTCCAACTAAGAATGATTTCGATCTGGTCCTGCGATGCTGCGATTGCTATAGCCAAGGACAACTTTTGCGAGGATCACCGAAAGGATTCTAAGAATTTCGTCTACACGCCCCTGGAAACGTGCACAGTGTGCACTGGAGTCGTTTTTCAAGCAGATATACCCGGATGTTGTATCTTAGAAGAAATTTACTCGGCATTGACCGGGATTTTAAGAGATTTCAAGTGATTTTTAAAAGAGTTAAAAAGAATTATCAAAAGGATTTTCCAGAGATTTCTATAGATTTCAGAAGACTTCAGGACATCTTAAAAGATTTCAAGACATTTTAACTAATTCAGAATGATTCTAAAGTATTTGAAAATATTTTAAGCGCTTGTAAAAAATTTAAAGAGAATTTATGAAATTCAAAATGTTCAAAAGATTTAAATAGATTTTAAATGATTTTAAAGAATTCTAAGGAATTTGAATAAGGATCACTAATGTATTAAATCTCTTGAATTTGTTCGAAATGCATTGAAATCGTTTATAATATTTACAAATCTCTTAAAATCTCTTAAAAGCCCATATAAAAAAAGTGATGTTACCACATATCTTGAAAATATCGAACACATTGTTATCGAAAACCTGATTGTTTTTTTGGAAATTGCGCAAATTGTGTGAATGTGTCGAATTTGAAAACTATCTTCAGATTATTTTCGTTGGCAAAACGATTGCTGTCAAAAAGGTTATATTTATAAGATAAAGAATCCGAATTTGACGACATTTGTTGAAATTTAAGAAATATTAAAGGATTTCATGGTATTTCAAGGAATTTTATGAAATTTATTGTGATTATTGCAGTTTTATAGAATCTAAAGAAATTTAAAGGGATTTGGCGAGATTTCATTGGGTTTTTGGGAAATTTTAAAGTATTTAACGATATTTTTTTGAATTTTAAGTAATTTTAGGAACTTTTAGGTGTTTAAAGGGATTTTACGGAATTTATTGGGATTTTCAGAAATTTTAAGAGATTTCATAGGTTTTTAACTAATTTTAAGGAATTTGACGATATTTTGTGAGATTTTAAGTAATTTTAAGCGATTTTCCGATATTTTATGGGATATTAAGTGATTTTGAGGACTTTTAAGGGGTTCAAGGGTTTTGACGAAATTTCATAAGATGTTATAGAATTTAAGTAATTTTAGGGAAAATCTAGGAATATCAAGTGATTTTGCGAAACTTAAAGGAATTTCACTAGATTTTGTGGGATGTTAGAGGGATTTTAAGGAATTTTAAAAAACTATTGAGATTCCTAAAACTAGAGAAGGAATTACAAGCTTTTATATTACAAAAATTAATAATTCTGAATTATTTTGCATACTTTTAAAATCCCTTTAAAACATTTTAAAATCCTTTGATTTGAAATTGTTTAGAATCTTCTGAATCTTTTTTCAAAAGGAGTGAAAAAACTAGTTCTTTAAAATTCTTTAAATCTTCTGTAAATCACTGAAAAGCTCTTGAAATTTCTTTAAATCACTTAAAATATCTTGAAATCGTTTAAAATTATTTGTAAATGACTTGAAATATAAGAAAATGAAAAAGAATGAAAAAAATTCAAAAGCACTTTTAAAATATCCTAAAAAAATGTCAACACTTTATGATGCCCTGCAAAATTTGGTTTCAATAGGTTCAAGGGTGTGGAGTGTGGATGCCTATTCGGAACACATACACAGACATATGTTCACTTGCGCATAAATGTAGAAATATAAATTAATAAACCTATGTAGACTGCCTCAAGTTTTATGAGGTTTTTACGAGCTTCAGCTTAAGGCGCGAAGGTTGCACGAAGGGCTTGAACTTGAGATTTCTACCTAGCCTTCTTGCTCGGCAAGGCAATGTTCTCAATATACTGGTTACACATACCTACTGGATTTTAATTCAGAGTAGGCTAAAAGGCTTGAGACTTGAGTTTCATTTTCATTTTCATTTTTCAGCCACCTGCACGCATAGTCTGCATTCCTTTTAGATTTTGTATGCCGCCCACGCAAGTGTATAGACCACTTTCTTGATGCTTTTCCGAGATGGCGCTAAAAATAGATTCAAGGGCGCGGACCTCACAGTGCACTATAAGCTCCTACTACATACGTCACGTGGGGTTGCTCCCTTCATTTTATTCATGCTGTGATGCACGTGTGAGTGCATGTAAGGGCGTTTCCGAGATACTGTTTGAGGATCCTGAGAGTTCTTCAAATTCTTGATATAAGATTTATGTTTAGATTTATTTTTTTTACCCGGCGTTGCCCGGTAAAAGGGATGCTAAAAGATTTTATTTGACTATAGGGATTTTCAAAAAAGTTGAAGAGTCATTAAAAGGATTTCAGAGTCTTCTATAGATTACAAGATTTACAAGATTTCAAGACATCTTAAAGAATTTTATGAAATTTTAAGTGATTTGAAGAAACTTGAAGGGATTTTAGGAAACTTAAAAAGACTTAAGAAGATTTAAAAAAATTTCAAGGGATTTTAAGAGATTCATTAAGACGTAAGGTAAATGCGCCAGTAATCGTCACCTTAAGCATTTTGAAAGATTTCAATTGCTTATAAAATCATGTTAAACACGATTTCGATTTTCGTAAATTATTTAAGTGATTAGAGTATAGTTTAAAAAATATAATTTGGTTTGCTTAATACGATATTTAATTTAATTAAATTTATATTCACGAATAAAATTCAAATAATGCAAATGCGTTAGTTTTCGTCAGGGACAAAAAGTGGCTGTTTCAGTAATCGAATCGTTAATTCGATGACAGGATATTTAAACTTGCTAAAAATCATATTATTTCATACGGAGGTAACAGGAATGTTTGTTTTATAGAAAATATTTCGCCATCTGACGATAACTAAAGCAGTGACGATTACTGGTACATTTACCTTATTTGATAAAAAAACTGCCTGAATATATGCAATATATATTATACGCAATACAGAAAGTATTGATCTAATTTAGAGTAAAACAAAGGCTTGTATATAAGAGCAAATTACTTCAATTTAAATTATCAGAGGCGTAATTTACCATGCTTGCCAGAAGCAGCGTAGAGATTAATTTTCGCTTTAAAGAGAAACTCTTTGCTCATTAGGGTATTGCGCTCACATACGCATAGAAAACTGGACGAGGTATGTGCGTTTTCGAGCAAGTGCAATGGTTGCAGAAAATCGATACGCCACGCATGCCGCATAGCGCGAAAGCACGTGGCGGAGGAGAGAACGTCAAAATCAGGAAGATTTCCTACTTATTGTGAAATTATAAAAATGAAGATTACTGAAATTATAAAAATCTGTCGCAAATGATGCATGAAACTCTTCTAGTCTAGATCAATATAAAACGTCATTGCTTAATGCTTCATTAATGCTTAATGCTTAATTAATGCTTCACTAATTTCGGTAATTACTAGCCTTAAATAATTTTCAGTGAAACGTGGCTATAATGATAACGGAAGTTAATTAGCAGAATCTCTGAAGTTTTCTTGATTCATTGTCAGATTAGTCGAAACTTTTATTATCAAAATGAATATCTTTTTTGCCACCTTTCTTATTAATTTTCTGACAACCGGAAAAAACGCTGACCACGTCCTGCGTGAGTTCTTTTTATCTAGTATGTATAATTTTACATTTTACACTCGTTATTGTATACTATGCGGAAAAGTCTTGCGTTCTTTAGAGCGTTGAACTTACATCTTATTCCGTATTGATTTCAACAGCTCGCGCGAGACTCGACCCAGACGTTACCTGCGCCACGTGTCTGCAGATTGCAGTCACGCCCATTTTTATCATTAAAAGCTGATACAAAAAAGGAAAAGATAATGTAAACAGAACTTGGAAAAGAATAAAATTCCTTTATGAGAAGTTCTATTCGCAAGTATAAATGTGGACTTATACCGAAAATCGATTAATGACGAAATTTGATCTATATCAGTTGCTTTGAAGTGTAATCTGTAGTCAGAAAACGGTTTCTTTAAATCAAAAAAATACATATGTTTTTAATTGTAAGAATATTTTTCTTTGAACCTATATCAAAGAAAAGAAACCAGATTCTTTTATAGGAGAATTCAATTTCTCTTTTGGTGCATCAAGAAATACTTGGAGACAATTTATATGTTAATCATCTATGTTTACAAGCTTTTTCTATACTCAAAGAGTTTCAACTGTGTAAATTCATGTAAAATATTATACTGGTACAACATATGGAAGTTTTCCATAGATATTTACGAATCTGAATGTAGTGTCAACTGACTTTCAATTATATGCAGAAATTTACCCGGCGTTTCCCAGGATTTTGAGAGATTAAAAGTAATTTTAAAGAATTCTATGGGATTTTAAGAGATTTCAAAATATTTTGATCGATTTCAAGACATTCAGGATTATTTTTAAAATTTTCAAGGGATTTCGAACGATTTTCAAGAGATTTGAATACATTTTCAGGATGTTTAGTGATCAGGCAATTTGAAATTCCCGGGTTTTTCCCGGTTTTCTCCCGGTTTCTCCCGCTTTTTT
>JAUESH010000041.1:1277858-1296443 GCA_032275165.1 Synergus magnus
GGGGGGAGGGACGCAGAATCAGTCAAGCGTGAAAACGGCCCTGAATAGAGTGGCCCAGAATTGGGGTACCAGTGTATCTTGATATTTCATGAAAAAAATCTTTATCTGGGATATGAAATTTATTTACTTTGAAAATAAAAAGTAACTGAAGGTTTGAATTCGAAATTAAGAAACGTAGTTTGGACATTAAACATTAGAATGTTAAGTCTTCAATGAATCTTTCTATTAATTTGAATCACTTAAATAATGTAAGAGGCGTTAAGAGATGAAATATGTTAGCAAAGGCTTTCTAGTCTCGATTTTGTTCAATGTAAAAAAAAAAAAAAAACTATTTTTATGAGTTCCGCGACTGTTGCTGGTAGAGCCATTGCGAATCGTGGGAAAAAAGCGTATATTCTTAGAAATGTACTCATCGACTGTAGGATTGTTGTATATATGCGACCACGTGTTTACGCATAATTTTTTTTTATTCATTTCGAGAGAAATAGAATATTTTCTGCTACAGTGGATCCAGTGGGGTTAAATTGTCCGAGGATGTCTGATTGATGCCTTGAAATTGATCAATTTCCAATTTTTTATTGTCTAAAAAATGTCTTTGATAATACAAAATTGACATCGACATTCCAAGACACTTTTTCTCACTGGGTGAACTGATGGCGAACGCTTGTTGTTTTTTATAAACCTATTGAACGAATTTTAATACTAGATTACTTGAAACTTTCAAAGTATAATGAATGAGTGAAATACATCAAAAGCCGATAACAGAGAGTTATATTTTGAACACGGTTATCTAAGACTTGATTTTATATTTCCAGGTAGCCTTGAAACCGAATGAATGCATCTAAATTTGTCTAAAGTGTATAATTGTATATCCTCTCTCGCCGTTTGCTCCCAAAATGCATATTATAATTTAATATATTCGTATATGTAATACATGCAGAATGTTAAATGTTGGAATTACTCGAAAATTCCAGTATGTATCCAAATGAGAGGATCGATTTAGCAAGAGACGCATCATTCGTAGAAGAAAAGCATTTTTCCTTAATCGATGTTTCATATTCTATGTAATGATTTCTTTTATATTTTCTATTTCCTAAGCTTCTGATCTAGCAACGTAAACTTGGCTAAATGTATCCAGCGTGGATTTTGTGGAAAAAACCTGATAAACTTACGAGTGTTAATTTTGGTGTCTAGATGACGAAACTCGATTATAAACTCGATGGAAAAATTAGACATTGGAATTGTAAAAAGATAATCGTGTTGACCTTGGGACGTAAGCCTTTTCGGATTATTCTCGAAAATGCAGATTATAAATAAATAATAAAAAAAAAAAAAAAAAAACAATTTTTATTGTAAGTATCACAATTTAAGGCAGTGGGTATAGATCTACGAAAAGTATATAACTATTATTTTATTAATATTATATTATAGCTATCATCGTAGATAGTACGGATAGTCTGTAAGTCTTTTCATTGTTACTTACTGATATTCGAAAAATGATAAAATAAATCGTACCTTTAATACAATTCTGTGTATTTATTATTTCCTCACTTAAAATAATTTAAAAATTAGTTTATTTATCAAAAGATTCTTGGTAAAAAATTTGAATGACCGTGGGAATTTTCGAGAACCCGGAAAAACTGGGAAGTTTTTGTCAAATTTGTATATTTCATTCTAAAAAAATGTTATATTAATGTTATATGTTGATCCCTATTTTTTTTGTAATAAAGGTCATTTAGTATATTACATCTATCTTGTCAAAAAAGGAAGATATGTTATGTTATAATTTAATGTTATATGTTGATCCATATTTTTTTGTAATAAAGGTCATTTAGTATATTACTTCTATCTTGCCAAAAAAGGAAGATATGTTTTTTGGCCATTTTCGAAAAGAAGGAATGTGAAAAAATACTGAAAAAAAACTCCCGAATAAAAATAATATTACCGAAAATATTAATGAAAGTATAGAGAATTACCGAAATTTCAATTTTCCGAAAATATAAAATGCCCGAGTTTTTAGGCAAAAAGATGTCCAAAAGAAGCAAAAAAGAAATATTTTTTGAAATTAAAAAAAAAATGTTCAGTCCTTTTTTTCGAAAATGGCCAAAAAACGCAACTTGCTGTTTTAGCAAAATAGTACTAAGGTGAATGACCTTTCATTATACAAAATATGAATCAATAAAAAAACTAATTCGCGCCCTCTCCTTGTTAAAGAAATCATGAAAACATAAGGGTCATTCATTAAATCCGTGATATACTGGGGAGGGGGTGTTCAGGAAAATATTATGGTTTATCACGCGGGGGGGGGGGGTTAAATAAATTTATCTGTAATTACTTAATTTATAACGTTCAAAGTCAGACCCGAATTGGTAATGTGGGAAATCGGGAAAAATCCCGGTGGGCCGGTACCGGTATGATAAAAAAAAATTAAGGAAAATTTTAAAGTAATTTAAAAAATTTAATCTGAACACACCAAAACGATTAATAAAGATATTATACACCTTTGCCAAACTATGTTTTAAGGGTCAGTTTCTAGTTTTATTTAATGAGGAGGGTTGGGGGGTTGGTCTAGTGTATTTTTCCTAGGCCGCTTTTCGATCCCAATTCGACTCTGTTCAAAGTTATTATTATGAAATACGAAAATCAATCAGAAGGTTCAAAATACATACTTTTAAAAATTCGATTACAATCTTATGCTTGTAAATTATTATTATTATTATTATTATTATTATTATTATTATTATTATTATTATTATTATTATATTCATTATAAATTTGAAGTGCAGGGGTGGGGGTCGAAAATTTATCATGTATTTTTTAAGGGGGTAGCTTATCATAATGATGGGTGGGGGGCAAAAAGGTCGAAAAAGAATCACATTTTCTGAATGACCCCATATCAAATTCTATATTATATGTAGCGAGAAAAGAGTTTCCTTGGGGAGGTTTTGGGACCTCAATTTAAAGTGAGATGGAGAAGGAATATAGGAAAATACCTATATAATGCTTGATAAGGGCAACGCAGCGAATGGACTTTGAGGTTTGGGGAATGATGGAAGGAGTATGGGAGATTTTCAAATGGCGGGTCGCCAGGAGCGATTCGAAGTTTTATTCGGGCATTTTCGCCAGCGCGGCCGCGGGCCGAGAGAGAGAAAAAAATAGTTAAGAGGCCGGCAGTAGAGGGCGGGGGCTTAGCCGACTTGAGGGACAGGTGTCATCGGCCCGCGGGGGATCATCCTCCCTTTATACTGAAAATATAACGTGCTTCTCGTCTCGCCGACTAGCGACCACCCTGGATTCGTTTAGATGGTAAGCAAAAGGCTGTTCTCTGCTCGTTGAAATTCCGATTCGCTTCCTGGCTGACGGCGAACAGCCATTTTATGTTGAATTTCGTGCAAATTCGGTTCGGTATCGACTGCTCGCGGGTGTCGCGGGAGAGGAGAGAGACCAAGAGAGACGCTCTCGCTTCTCTCCCCCTCCCCCTTACCTCTTCCCTCGCCTCATCCCATCTCTCTCATTCCACCATCCCGTCTCACTGGTTTTATGGTTTGGTCTCTCTCGTCTCATGGTTTTTGTCTTTATCTCTCTCTCGTCGCGCCGTGGTCCTTCCCCCGGCGTTCATCCCCCCCGTGTCACGTCTTCACTGATATCCCGTAGCCTTTTCCTCCTCTTGTTCGCCTCACCCTCATTTCCGACTTTTTTCCTCGTGCGAATTTTTCCGGACTTCACGTGCGCGAGCGAGCCAGCGAGGACAGTTGTATCATGGGGGGTGCTAACTGGTCGACCTGTCTTCGTAGACGGCGGCTAGACGTGATGTCTAGGTGTCCGTGAGTGAGAGGGGAGACGGGATCAGAAAGAGAGAAAGTGGTGGTGGTGCTGGTGCCATTGTGACAGGCGGCGTGGTGCTGGTCGTGCTTTTCCTGCTTTCTCGACGATCGGCTCTGGCTTTGATTCGCGAAAGCTGGAAAAATTCTAGGATAGATAGAGCCGGGAGCCCCACTCCGAGGAAAGAGGAAACACGACAAAACATGAGGAGAGGGACGTAAATATTACTGTGCACCCTGCGTGGGAAATCGAGAGTGCGGCGCGTGTCCACGATCCACGTCGACGACATCGAAATGATTTTATTCATTTTTCGGGTCCTTTCTCGATGATAAAGAACGATAGAAACGAGGTAAAAACGAGGCAATTTTTCGATATTTTAGTACGTTTGCTTGTGTGAGGAAGATAATTATGCAAATTTTGGCTCGAGAAACCCGGTTTATGGATTTTATTCACGAGGTTTTATATGTGAGTAGATTCTCTTAGGTGTTTATTAATCGAAGATAAAAGGCGTTTTTCCACAATCGATTTTTAGTTATTACGGATATTTCTAAGTATTGTTTGAGGAAATTATTTGCTGCGTTTTGCTCATTGTTTTTATTATTTATCTGTGCAGCTATTTCAATTCAGTCTTTACTTTTTAGAGAGAAGTGTAAGATTGTTTTCGAAAGCATTTTATTGATCTATTTTGTACGTGTTTTAAATTCTTTATAATTATAACTTTTTTTAAAGGAAAATTTCCGAATTTTTGGGTTTTCGATTCTATATTTATATTTTTAATATTCGAAATGTTTCAACAATCAAAATATATGTTTGGTATAGGGTCAATTAAACATTTTTTTTGAATGTATAAAGTTATAATTTTCACTTTAAAATTGTAAATTTGTATGCAAAAATAAAAAAGTTTCCTATATTAATAATCTATTAATTTTTTTCTTAGAAATTCTTCGATGTTTATTATATTTACACGCTAAAGCCAAAAGAAATTTAATTTCGTTTTAAAGACCGTCCTTATTTTCTACCCATGATTTATTTTTCAGTTAGTAATGCAATTAAAAATTTAATTGCCTTTTTAAGAGAGTGGGACCCTTCAAATTGGAAATTTCAAGCTCACAAATTTTTGCAATTTAAAATCGTCAGTTTGATTTAAATTCGTTAAATAATAGGAAATTCCGAGGGAAATTATTAACTGCTCTCGATCAAATGTAAATAGAAATTCGGGTACATAAAATTTATGTCAAATGCCATTTCGGGTGAATAGAAATTAGACTAAATAAAAAATAGGAGAAATTTTTTTGCGTTCACGCATATCTAAGAATTATTTTCGAAATAATTTGCAGCACAGATTTAAACTGAATTTATGTTTCTCAGGTATCAGATTGACGGCCTGCAATGAATTTCCCGCCGTTCGGAGGCCACTTTCCTGGTACTATACCAAGTATTCATCAGTTTACGACCGATGGCTCTGGGGGTGCAAGTGCTCGCTATGCGAACCACTTCCCTAACCAGCCTCCAATTGGAGTTCCGGTTATGGGAAAGTACCGTCCAGAATCTAACAGTGTACAAACTGCTCAGTCCCAAGTGATGATGAACAATAAGTCCTCCTATCCAAATAGCAATGTTCATCACTACGCAAACGTTCCATACTCTCAGGCTCAGCCTGTTCAACAACGACCTTCGAATTCACCTGGGATGCAAGAAAAACGATCCTATCATCAGGTACATTAATAATCCTAAATATATTCTTGTCGAAATTAATTGTATACCATAAAACAATATTTTCTAAACGTTTCATTTGTCTAATAGGCAACAGAAACAATAAATCAGCAAGATGTCTGCAACCTCTTGCAGGAAAAGGACAAGGGCAAGGACAAGAAATCGGAAGATCAGCGAAATGGAGAGGCAGCAACAAATGGCCAACAAGATTACACGATGCATCAGCATCATCAACAACACGCTCATACCCAAACTCCAGCCACGATGCCAGCAACGTGGCAATCGCTCGCAACTCCTGGTTCGACTGTTGCCGATTACCTGAGTCATTTACCTGCCAGTACTCTACCTCTCAGCTTGCACCATTTCCTAAAGTATTCTGCGGAGAGTATAAAAAAAGAATCCGAAATGGCGCAAACCACGTCGGTTGCTGTTGCAACCACAACAACTCCTAATATAATGATGTCTCCCAACAATAAGAAAAAAAAGAAGAAGAAGGCTCCAAAGGAGAAGAAACCACGTCCGAAACCAGGAGAAATTCGTCTGACGACTGCATTGGATGGTTCGACCTTGTACTGCTGTCCGGAATGCCACATGGCGTATCCAGAAAGGGATCTTTTAGAGCAACATCTCCTAGGACACACACTCGAAAGAAGATTCGTCTGCGATATTTGCGGCGCTGGATTGAAACGAAAGGATCATCTGACTCGTCATAAGCAGAGTCACAATCCCGAAAGACCTTATGTTTGCACCGTGTGCCTTAAGGCTTTTAAAAGAAAGGAACAATTGACCCTGCACTTTGTTATACACTCGGGAGAAAAGAGACATGTCTGCACAGAGTGTGGAAAGGGATTTTACAGGAAGGATCATTTGCGAAAACACACCAGGAGTCACATTGCTAGACGAGTTAAGGCTGAACTGAGTCAAAATGCTGGTAAGATTTGGTCTTATCTAAGGGATCGTCCATTTATTACGTAACGCTTTTAGGGGAGAGGCAGTTTCAAAAGGACCTTTTACGGCCCTGTTACGATGGGAGGGGGGGGGGAGTATTTCAAGAGATGTTGCGTAACATTTAGGCATCGAAATCCTTTGTAATACCTTGAAACATTTTGAAATCTCGTGAAATATTTTGTAATATTTATATTTTTTAATTTCTTAAATTCCTTAAATGCTTTTAAAATCGTATAAATTCTTTGAAATTTTTTTGGAATCCCTTGAAATTGTTTTAATCTTTTGAAAATTCCTTGGAATCATTAAAAATAACTTAAAATTTTTCAAATCTTTAAAAATCCCTTGAAATACCTTTAAGAGCCTAACTGGTGCAAATCTAAATCATTTATCTTTTACAGCCGGCAGCCAGCAGAATCAACAACAGAACAACGTGTCGAGTATGCAGACAACAGCAGTGACAACATCCTCTGTTCTCCCAGGCGGGCATCCGGGGCCACTTCTGTCCTGAGCCCCGCCACCAGGGAACTTTCAGGTTCCCCATCCCAACAACATCATCCATCAACACACACCTCATCATACGCTGCACCATCATCATTTGACGGCTGTCAACGTAGCGCACCAACCGAGTGTGACTCCTCTCGCCACGCCGAGTCACTATCAAGCGCACGAGCTAAGCTTTCTGGGGCACGTCAAAGATTTCTGAGAGCACGGGAATACCTCGTCTAAGAGGTAACAAGACTTTGGATGACAGAACGCTAGAGGCAGATTTTCTTACGCTTTTCGCGGTTCGTGACCTCCCACGCAAACAAAGCTCATTACACAAATCGCGTAGAACAAATTCTATCACCCCTCTCATTAGCTTCATTCATAAAAAGTGAACTTGAATTGTCGAAAAAAAATAGCCGGGGGACTGAGGATAATACATCACCCTAGACGATATTAATCGCTTAAGCGATTGGAAGAAACGTGGAAGAAACCAAATTTTTTTCCTTAGAATGTTAAGATAGAAGCTCGACTCGGAGAGTCGGCTTATACGTGCGTGTGAAAGACAGAACATATTTTTATGGTAGCTCAATACAAATATGAGAATTTAGCTCCAGCGCGAATAACGCTGTTTTCAAGAAATGATTGTCTTTTGTTGCTTCTTAGCCGCTTGTTTTCAGAGGGTAAATCAAATCACTTTTTTTACTCATACTGTATAAGTGAAAAACGATGTGATTCACCTTTTTAAAACATCTTCATTTAGCTTTAGCTGTTCAATTCAGCATAGTGATAAATACAATGAAATTCAAGCTAATCAAAATCACAACACCCCTAGAAAACTACTCTTTTCTAGACTGCTTTTAATAATGATTTTAACAATTCTGCCGTACAATTTAAAAAGACACTTATGTCACATTTTTAACGAAAATAAGATTTTCATATCAATCAATTCGAAAAAAAAAACTATCTATCTACGTAAACGAGAATTCTGAAAAACAAATAGATTTTATTAAATAACAAGTTTTGTGCGACAACAATTTGTAATTCTCTGCAGGATAAAACCGTAAATCACTAAAAAGTTGTATTTGGCTTTTCTACGTCCGAAGCTGAATGTGCATAAGTGTCTTTTTAACTTGTTCGGCATAATTATATTTTTTTATGTCGATTATCCTTCTTCCAAAATAAGTGTTTTCGAATTATACTTTTTCGACAAGACCTTAACACTGTACCGTAACATAGAAGACGTGGCAATATTCTACATTCGAAAAAAAAAGACGGAAAAATCTTCTTTAGCATTTTCTTCCCATTTTATATACAAAGTTGAAGACAGTATTTTATATTTTACGACTAGTTCCAAATTTTCGTTCTGCCCACTCGCAGATAATAGTTATGTATATGTTTGATACTATCTCAAGTGAACTCAAAGAGTTTCTCTTTTTTTTTTATATCGTTTTTTACATTGTTTTTGTCATTTTATACATATTTTTTACGTATATTTTTTACTTAGATCTCTAATTTTCGTTGAGCACTGATTACGTTTTTAAGGATCCTAGGTGTATGTGTATCTTTTAAAGAGCATTCCAGTAGAATGCAGTCAAAACACGAAATCAGTATGACTTATTTCGATAAGTTTAAGTATCGTTTAGAACGTTGTAGCCACATTGCAGTGCCTAATTGTATCACGGTAACAGTATTCTCCCGTTCGCTAATTTTTTATACGGCTGTGCGATGTCACTAAGAGGTGAGCAAAATTTGACTGACGTATAAATGTTTTCTAGCAGCAAACAAAGGTTTAAGTTGATAACAAGGTTAATGAGAAGATAGTAGAACAACATTCCCAAGAGAATTAAGAAGAGAAATTAATAGATATTCATTCATATTAATTTTTGTAAGATTCTGTGAAAGAGCTCGAATGCTTTCAATTTTGTCGATTTCACAAATGCTCTATTGCATTGTGTGATCAGGTTTTGTTAGGCGTGATTCTTAATCGAGTAGATGTTTTTACGTTTAATCAATGATACTAAGTTTAGATGATGATAATAAGTTTAATCTATGATATTAAATTTAGTCGATAATGCTAAGTTTAGTCGTTGATACTCATCCTTTATCGGACCAGTGGTTGTGATGGTCGTGTAAAGCTTTTCTTATATTAATCATAATCTCAATCTCAGTTACAAGTAGGCTTTTTAGCTGTGCCATTATTTTTCGCGTATAACCCAATGTAAACCTCTTGCCATAATTGTATCATTTAAAAACTCCGCAAACTGTATTTTCTTTGTCGTGAACTTTGAGTATTATAGGTTACAGACACTATACAAGAAGCAGTAACTGCTACTGTATTATATAAAAAGTGAACTGTTTTGTGTATACAGTTGCGTTTGGGAGAATGACGCGAGAAATTACGATCTTCCTACGATAGAGTTTTATATTTTTGTACGTTTTTTTTTTTTTTTATATATATTATAGATATAGAACTTCCTTTTGTTATATTCTTATTTTGTAGAAGTTACTCTTGCTAAAGTAGAATTCAAAACTATTTAAAAATATTAATTTCATTATCTTTCAGTTTTGGATGATTTAAAAAGCTAAGCATAAAGAATTGCAACTTTTCTTGAATGAACATGAACGTTATTATATTAGAAAGTTTTAAATTATATTTTTAAAGAGCAATTTGCTATTTTTATTTTGCATTCGTTTTATCATGATAAATATTTTAAATTCTGTTTATGCCATATAGATAATAAACGTCCTTCCTTAGGTGATTCTAATTTTCGTTTTTGTTTTATGAAAAGATAATTTATCAATTCTTCTAAGTCTCTAAGTTTAAAGTACTTTATTGAAAACTTGCGTCAAGCTCCTGACGCAGATTCGATTTAGCAAATAAAGGGGAAATTCAGGTTTCGTCAGACCTCAAGTTTAAGAATATACATACTAAAAATATTGTATACAACTATACATAGTATATACTAAATGCCGTATAATATTATATAAAAGTATAAGAGAACGAGCTGTATTAAAATACTCCACCGCCATGTACTTGTAACCGTAAAAAGAGAGTACATCCTAGCTGTACGTTTAGCAGATAAGTTTGTATACAAAACAAAAAGTTATTAAAACCTAAGTTAAAGAGAACGACAGAGTGAGAAAAACCCCCCATGAAAAATCTCGAGTGTTAGTCACCCGCGCGTTCGAGAACGTGAGGGGACAGTATTTTGTGAATAAGGTGCACTGTGCAAAAGAAAAATTGACATATAGCTTTACGTTTTATAGAGACAAGCCTTCTTTCGAAGATCGTTGGGTCAAATAAAAAATAGGTCAAATATTATTTCCTTTGTGTTGGAAAAAATTTATTTTTTATTGTCCGACGAGACGATTCTTCAAAATACGAGGCTTGAAAAATGGTGCGATTTTCGAAAAAAAACAACCATTTTGCGATTAAGGGTGGTTGTTTTATTAAGTTAAAAGTGTAAACAGTGTTTTTTTTTTTTTTAATAAATACGAATCAGTTTTGAGTCCTTGGAAAAATTTCCAGTGCCTTTCAGTCGCGCTGGGTATACATACATCACAGTCTGAGATACAGGAAAAACTAAAAATTGCGTTTGGAACACTGTTTATACTTTTACTATACTTAATATTCGTTCGGCTAATTACTTTTGTACTGTACCGCGATTTCTTAAAAAAAAGTTTCAAGCGTAGAACCAAGTTTGAGAATTAAAATTTAAAATTTGAAAATATGTTTCTGAATTATTCTTAATTGTGATCTGTGGAAATAAATACATTTTCAAGGAATACAAACTCGAATTAATTTAAATGAATGCAACTTTAATTGTTCTATTCTTGAAATTTTGCGGACAAAAGTCTGAAATTGACGGAGGGAGTTTTTTGCTGGGAGACGAGAACGAGGAAAGGAGAAATAAGATAAAATATTTTTAGTAATACGAAATGATATAAAGCAGATATAGCGTTACTGAAAAAACGACTACATTATGAATTTAAAAAATTAACTTCCGTGTGTGGAAGTTTTGCTATGTTTTAGGATATATGCCGTGAGCGATGAAGTACGTATAGTATGCTTTATATTTTAAAAGACTGCAGAATTCTAAAAGATAATAAAAACGTCATACGAGACGGAACATAGTCGCCGCACCTTTTCTTTTTCTCAAAAATCATTATAAAGACTCTGACTCCCAATGACTGAAAAAGCGATTTAAGTTTCTAGATACTTGGTCAAAAAATCAAGATCTTAAAAGTGGCAAAAATGCAATTCGACGATTCGATCAAAATCTAGAGTGAATATTCAAATTTAACATTTAAAAAATCATTTGTAAGTCTTTTATGAATTTTTCATTGATAAGTGTAACACCAATAGTGTTTTCTAAATTTGTAACGAGATAATAAATGCAGTGGTCTTTTTTATGAATATTGATGCTATCAATTTTTTTATAAATAGGATATTTAAAAACCTCGTAAGATGGAAGAAAAATATTTAACCGAATTTTTAACTGTATAAATTTTAGCATCTTCAAGTTTGCGCCCTAACTATAAAACATCAAAATTTTCTTTAACGGAATTGTTTGGTCGTTTTTTCGTATTTGTTGGCCAAATTTTGACGTTTGGTAGTCAAAATTTAAAGATCGATTTTTCAAATCTGGAGTGCCATTTTTCGGCCCACTGTATTTCTTATTCACAAAAAATCCCTTGTCAAGGGAGCGAAGACACCCCCGAGCTTGGATTTTTAATTTTTAACCCAGGATTTTTAAAATCTAGACGAGCCTCCCCGAAGTCTATTTTTCCAAGAAAGAAAAACGCAAGTAAAGGGGCCATTGGCACTCCAAGTTCGAGGTGTCACCACCCCCTTTACCTGAATTTTTAAGTACTTTTTCAATTTGGCCACCAAATGTTGAAAGTTAATCAACAAACATCACTAAACAACCACCAAACGATTCCATTAAAAAAATTTGGATATGTTATAGTTGGAGAGCTAACTTCACGAAGATCAATTTTTTTTGTATAGAATAATACACTAGTAAATGTAAAAATTTAACTTTCAGTTTTTTCAAAGATTTCAATTCTTCTATTAAAGAAAATCAAACGAATTTTCTTGAAGTGAAGCAAGAAACCAAGTGGTTAAAGAATATATGATATTTTTCTACACATCTTCGAGTCAAATTGAATTCGAAAAAAGAAAGCAAAATAATGAAAATCTGTTGTTTTCATCGGAGAGTCCAGTCTGTTATTTTTACGTTTCGAGTTACAAGTCCGCTTGTCGCGATATACCTTGTATGTAAATTGTACAGGGTGAATGGTTGGAAGAGTGATTACTAAATACCGGTTTATACAAAACAAAAAAAGAGAAATCTAAGTAGTGGTGAAAGAAGACCAGTGCAATGAAGTGATTGAAATAACGACGTATAAGAGAAACATGGAGATATACAAATTCCTCGACATAGTACAAAGCATTTAACTCTTCTTCAATAGCCTATAGTCTTTAAATGAAAGAAAGGCAAACGATAGGGTGAGACATAGATGAGTACATATATAGGATTTATTAGAGTGGCTTTTCTCCTTCTTCCGTTTTTATAAACAGAGAAAAAGACTCTTTTATATCCTCTATTTCGAAAATATTGAGTAACAATATATGCAATAAGTCGCTCTTTGTTTTTATCATTCTTGGAAATTTATTCAAATTCAAATTTAAAATGAAGGATTATTATTGTTTGAGTTCAAAAGTTTTGAGTAGAAATTTGAACGTCTGACAATTTGATTTATATAGCTTGCAAATATCTTGCCACAGAATTCTAATTTTAAAGCGTTTGGCGAAAGAATAAATTTCCTGAAGATAAGAAACTAAGAGTGAAATTTTGACCCGGACCCTTTAGGGTTGATTTTTGGTTTTAGTAGTCCCAATAGTAATCAGCAGCCGATCGATTACGTCGTCGTTTGTAAATCAAAAGTAAAAAAAAAAAAAGAATGATCGGAGAAATAAAAGAGCGAGTATGACAAGAAAATTGTGTACAGCTAAACGATCCCTCTGATCCAGCGTTTTATTTTTGTATAGAGTGCAAAAGAAAACGTAATTTTTTGGAAGCGCAATAAACACGGAGAGAGTTTGGAGGGTAAAAGAGAGGCTAAATGTGTGCAAAAGATACGAATTCCAGGTTACGAAGAGTGGAATTTAAGTTTGTAAACATTTTTCAAGACATCCAGCGCTGCTTTATGTAATATCCTAATAATATATCTATATATATAAAAAGCATAAAAAAATACAAATTGATTTTTTTATTTCACTGGGTCCTTACGAAAAAATTTTATAGGCCTATAATGATTTTCCTATAATTTTCCGAATAATTCCGGAATTTCTATCCGAGCCAAACAGTTTCATTCCGATCTAATCCGAAGGAAATTTTCAATCCGAATTAATCCGAGGTCCATTCAAAATCAATCCGAACTTGTAAATCGAATGAATCCGGTCAATACGAATTAATCAGAATTAATCTGAACTTTCAATCGGAATAAATCCTGTCAATCCGAATGAATCCGAATTTTTCGGAATTATTCGGATTGATTCGGATGATAGACCGGGTTCATTCGGATTGAAAGTTCTGATTGACCGGATTAATTCGGATTCCTTCGGATTACAAGTTCGAATTGATTTTGAATGGGCCTCGGATTAATTCGGATTGAAAACTTTCTTCGGATTGGATTGGAATGAAACTGTTTGGTTCGGATACAAATTCCAGAATAATTCGGAAAATTTCGGATTGGTTCAGAATGAATTTTAATCCGAAGTTTTCGTTAGGATGACTGAGAATTGTCACTGATAAACAATGAAATGTCACTGATTCACATTTAGAAAGTGTACTTTTCTTGTGATTATAGGAAAATTATTATAGAAGAATAATGAGAGGAAAATCATTAAAGAGAAAAATTATAAAAAAATAATTATCCGAAAATCATTATTCTAATAGGTATTATTTATTCCGAAAATTATTTTCCTATAATTGTTTCGTGGTTGTGGGACAATAATGATAGTAAAATCATTATAGAAAAGAATTATAGGAAAGTTATTATAGAAAGAAATTATAGAAAATTATTTTTTATTCCTATACCATTGTCGCGATTATACGAAAATAATTGTAGAAAAATCTTCAATATTTTAATATTATTTATTTCTGTAATTATTTTCCTATAATCGCGAAAATTGTTTCCAGGTTTCGTTAAAGAAAGAAATAATATTTTATATAATAGTAGTTTATTTATTAATAGTAGTTCATCGTTTATGATAAAAAATGAACATTGGTTAGAATAAAATGCTGCCTAGATTTCTAGAAACTTACAATTCACTAAAGCCGTTACAAGTTCGGCTCAAGATTGATAATAAATGTAATATTTTTACAGGGGATGTTTTTAACATAAAAATTACGTATATATAATGTACAGTATACAGGCTGAGTATGAGTAATAAATACGGTGAATTAACTTCACTTAACAGAAGTTACTTCGCGTATTTTTTGATTCGTTTCAGGCACGAAACGAGACATATTATAAATATCCTTTTTAGAAACTCGAGAATATTAAATATTCCCTAAATCTGAAACTATCTGATTACGCGCCTGGTTTAATTATTAGTACATAATTAAATATCTACTGGCGAGTACATTACGATAATGTCATGAAGCAATTCATATTGAAAAACTGTTCCTTTTCATCAAATGTACTTAAGTATAGATTGCCTTTTCATTCTGCAGTCTTACAAGCGTATAAATACTGGCAAATAACATGCAATTTTGCCCTTTGAAACAGCTCAAGATTGATCTACGGCAATCTGATTCAGCCTCAATTAATTTAGCCTCAAAATCATAACAGTGCGATCAACGCACAAAGCTTTAACAAGTTTAAAAATCGTTCATTTGAATAGATAAAACGTTAAAAGATTGATCAACAAAATTTCTTCAACAAATGTAATTTTAGAATGCTATCAAATCACAGAAAAGTTGAAACAAGGTTTAACACTATTATTAAATTCTATTTACATTTTTTCAATTAACTTTCGTTTCAATTTTTATTTGCAAATAGTGAAACAAAACTGCTATATAACAAGATTTTTCTATCTATTGAGAAAAAAAAAAGAAATTTCCAATTTGCAAAATTTAAGGGAAATATAAAATGTGGCAACTTAAAAATAAGGAGGCTTTCGCGTTTGGATAATTTTCTACCGAGAGATTCTAATTTTAAGTGCTTAAAAGTTTTTGCAACTTGAATTTTAATTGCTTTCAAATCGTTATGTTTGGAATTTTAGATTTGAACTTGTCAAAATTGAATGTATTTATATTTATATAAATGAATAGACTTCTCTAATCAGAAATAACTTCAAAATTAATGCTGCTCAAGTTTGAATACCTTAAAGTAATTAAGCGTTAAAGTTAAAAACCTTTAAACTTAATTAACATCTAAAATGAAATTTTTTAAGTAAACGATTCCAAATATGAAAAAAAAAAAAAACGTAAGAGACGCATGATATTCGCATTATGTAGTATCAAACTTTAGTTTACCTATGTTATCATAAACTTTAGTGTAAAGGTTAAATAAACACGATTTCGGCTTTAGGATCAGCTTTTTCACGTTCTTAGGTTCTGAGTATAGAAAAGGGAGGCGGTCCAGCCTGCCTCATCATCAAAGCGAAGCTGCTTAGGCCCTCCTCGTTGGTGTTTTGTCCACTGGGTGGATTTTGCGAGCTATTGACATTTTTATTCCTGTTGCTGTTGTGACTTTGCAAATGTTTCTTGAGGTGATCTTTTCTGTAAAAAGCCTTTCCACACTCGGTGCAAATCTGGTTTTTGCTACCTGAGTGAATTATCATGTGTCGAGCCAAGTGTTCGTTGCGTTTAAAGGCTTTGCAACACATACTGCATTGATAAGGTCTGTCTTTATTATGACCTTGTTTGTGACGATCTAGATGTTCTTTGCGCTTTAGGCTTGCCCCACAAATATCGCAGATGTGTGGCCTTTGTCTGTGATCCTCCAAATGCTCGTGAAGCGTTTCGCGATCTTCGAATCTGTAGGCGCACTCTGGGCAATGATAAATCAGCATTCCTGGAAAAAATTAATATTGGTACAAGTCTATTCAGTCTATTCAGACGATTTTTTTTTTTCTTCAAAGATTCTCACTAAAAAATTGTTTTATTTAGAATAATTTGTTTATTGAAACATAAAGCATGGAAAATGCCTTCACAAATAATATTTTTAATTGTTGATGAGAAATCTTTCATGAAAAAAAAAATTCGTCTGAGTAGACGTCTGAAATTTCAGCCCAATATGAAGAGACGGAATTTTAACAATAGATTACCAATTCTTCATTTTACGCAAAAAATGTTTAAAGTAAATGTTTTTTTGGCTCTATAGACATACTTCTATTTCATAAAAGAGTTCACCTTCAGAGAAAAAAAGCTACCTAATTCTTTTATTCGTTGAGTAAAATGAGGAATTTGAACTTTGAGATTAGAACTTGAATCCAACACCCTTAAAAAATATTTATAGTTTTATACATCTAGAGATTGAATTTGTACCATTGATGTGTTGCGGCTCGACTTCATATTCGATCTTGGGTCGAACTTCCTGACAATTATGAGACGAGTTATTGCTACTAGTATCCTCGTATTTGGATACGTAAGGAATTCCAAGAGTACTAGAGCAACGTGCAGCTAAATATTCTGAAGTCAGTCTAAAATCTATTTGCAATGGATCTGTCATAGTAGAAGCATCTACTTTTTGAACAGTCTGGGTTCCAGACGACTGGTGAGTGCTTGGAGGACATATTTCCTTATTTCCACAGTCGTTTTCGTTTCTGTTTTCATCATTTTGTTGATTATGTTGCGCTTGGTGACCAGAATAGGCGTATGCCGTCATATTATTAGGTTGTGGGTGTTGCTGTGAGTGGAGTTCCGAAGGGTATTTCACATTTCGTGGGTCGTAAGCCATCTTCTCCATGAGACTTACTATTTTCGTTTCTTTCACATCTACAAAAATTGAATAAATTAGAAGATGTGCCTTCAAAATATTACAATTTAAGGATTATTAATTTTTCTATAATTTTACGAACATATAATAACTTTTTTATAATAATATTTAAAATAATATTTTAACTTCAAATTAATTACCCTTTTTTTAAAGAAATTTAAAATAATCATCGAACCGATTTTTCTCATTCCTTGAACGTCAGCAAAAACTCAAAGATAATTTGATGATAATAGAAGATATTTATAAAACAAGAGGAAAAAGGTTGAAGGTACTTCTTGCAAGAATAATCAGAATACGAGAGGTTGTAGACGTTTCGTAACTTGGACAAGGGGCAATGATTTTATTGAGCAGGTCAAGAACTGAAAAGGCGAAGAACTTTGGAAAAAATATGAGCAAAATTAAGAAACAATCTTATCAAGCAAATTTGAAAAGTATTTCCTATGATGTTGAAATAATAATTGTATCACATGTACTTACCATTACTCCGTGTCCTCCCAGGGATTCGCGAACTCAGCGCACCTTCAAAGTCTATTTGTTTGTATCACAGTTTGTAGAAAACCGGCCATCTTTGAAAATCAGCTGCTGCGAACCGCCTTGAAATCTTCACACCGGCACCTTTTTTGCTTGGAAGTTCACGACGATATTTTGCGAAATCTCTACGCGATAATGAGAGTACGACTTTTCCTCTATCTTTTCGTTTAGATAAGGAAACTTAAACGATAGCTTTTCTCGAAGAAAATCACTTTTTTTTTTACAGTAGGTTTGATTACAACGTATGTAGCGCTAAAGTCAACGACGGCGGTTCAAGGGACTCGGTTGTCCTCGAAATTTTTCATTCTTCAGAATTTTTTAATTCAAATAGAAACTGGATACTTATTTTTAGTTATAAAAATTGGACTTAAAAACTTCATTTTTGGGATAGTTTTTTTTTGCTAAAAGAAAGCAACTCATGTGAGTTTCAAGTAGAGTAAATAAATGAAGAAGAATGATTAAAATCACAGATAGTAGCAGTGGCAAAAGTGGCGCCTTTTAATCAGATTTAAAAATTGTTGGGTTAAACAGAGGTCGTATATACCAGTGCTGTCAAAGTTGGCTGACCGCGCGCGCAGCACATGTTGGCTTCCCATCGGAGAAATGGTGCCATTGGTCAAAATTTGGCGTGCGATTTAAAATCGAATTAATTTAATTCGATTTTGAATTATGCGCCAAATTACAGCCAATGGCAGAGAGCACTGGGTTATCTATTGAGAGACGCGTTTTAATGTTTAATATTCCCGCCAGAGAGAGATGATGTGTTTTTCCAGAGTTTAAACATTTAAAGTTTCGTTTTTTTAATTTGAGATATTTTTTATGTCATTTTAGATTAGAATTTTATAGAATTTATAAAATCCTAGGTATTTACGACAAAAGTAAAAAAAGTAATTACCTTAATATCTCATTTAGAACCTAAGTCCTAAAGTTCCTCAAAAAACCGAATGCATTTGAAAATCAGTTTGCGTATAAATCATCCTGGATCTGGAAAACAAAAAAAAAAATTATGTATGTAATGCATTCTTGAATAAACATAAATATTAAATATTTATAAAAACTTATTAGCATACT
>JAUESH010000041.1:1304439-1317052 GCA_032275165.1 Synergus magnus
AAGAAATTTCAAGGTATTTTAAGAGATTCCAATGTATTTTAAAAGTATGTTAAGGGATTTTAAGAAAGTTTAAAAATTTTCAAGAGATTGTAAGAGATTTCAAGACAGTTGAAGTGATTTTAAGGAATTTCAAGAGAGTTTAACGATTTTCAAGAGATTTGAAGACATTTTAAGTTAGATGTCCCAGTAATCGTGAAAATACGTTATAACTTGACAGGGTGTCTACTGTGCGGGAATTTAAGGAAATCCGGGAATTATCCTTGATTTTATTTTGACTTTACTTTTGTTAAATCTCTTGAAATCTTTTGAATTATTTTCAAATTCTTTAAAAAGAAGTTTTAAGATCCCGTAAAATCCCTGGCAATTCCTTAAAATCACTTGAATTCTTAGAAATCCTGTAAAATTTCTTGAAAATCCTTAAACTCTTATTCTGAATTTTTTTGAAGCCCCTTCAATTCTTGTAATCTTTTGAAATTCCTTCAAATTCATTCAAATCTTTTTAAATGACTTAATTTAAATAACTCGCTTGACATTCTTTAAAATAACTAAAAATGCCTTGAAATCTTATGAAATCTTATGCAACTCCTATAACATTTCTGAATCTTTTAAAAATTTCTTGAAAACTTACGAAAATCTTGTGAGAATCCTGAAATTGTTTTGAATTCTTTAAAAGTCCCTTGAAATTCCTTAAAATCACTTAAAATCTCTTGAAATCCTTTAAAGTCTGATCGAAATTTCTTCAAATTCTTTAAAATCATTAGAATGTCTTGAAATTTTATGAAATCTCTTGAAAATCTTAAAACTTAGAATTCTTAAAAATTCCTTGAAATTACTTTAAATCACTTTAGTATCTTGCAATTCTTTAAATCTCTTTAAATCCCTAATTAAAAATGTCATCAAATCTTACGAAAATCCTGAAACTCTTTTGAAACCTATTTCTCTTCTATATTTATTTAAAAAATTACCTTTTCACTTTTTTTCATGACAATAGGTACTGTGATGACTGATATTAATTTATTTTTTTTACGCATTCTTTGCAACTTAACTGTGCTCCTTTTTTCTTACTTAAAATTAAAATTCTTACGAATTATTAAAAAATAAAAAAATATAGTTTTTCAATAAATTGTAATATTGCAATGGAGCAAATTACGCATGTCGCAACCCACTATGCATTATGTATGATGATTCTATCCTAAGAGGGACTTTACATTCATAAGCGGGAAAATGCGGAAATTGTCCGTGAATTTCGTGGGCTACATTCAGTAGACATCCTACTTGAATAAATTATAAGAAAATGTCTTTAAAAAGACTTTTAATGACTAAAACTCGTTGAATTTAAGCATTTTAAAATATAAAAAGCAATTATTCATTAAAACTTAGGTAACAAGTGATAAAAAAGGCCGTCACGATTACTGGTACGTTCACCTTAAGTGAATGTAAGGAATTTAAATGATTTTTAAAAGATTTTATGATATTTCTAGGTATTTTAAAGAGGTGCAAGGGACTTTAATGGATTTTCTTGATTTTAAGAAATTTTTAATGAATTTTAGGAGATTTAACAAGACTTTAAAGGATTAAAAAAAAATTCAAGGGATTTCAAGAGATTTTAATGAATTTCAGAACTGAAAGTTGAAAAATTTTATTGAGTGAACCAATTAAATTATTGAAGGTTAATAATTTTCTACGATCGCAAAGAAAGTATATTTTAGGACATTAAGGCATTATTTTTAAGCAGTGTGGTATTTTATAAAATTCTTATTTGCCTTTATTCTAACCTTCGATTGAATTTCGATATGAAGGTGATTAATTTCTGCTTAAACGCCTGTTATACCGTTTATTGTATAGACCGTTATGCGATCGCACCAAATTGATGGTGGCCAGTTCTAACAGCAAAAACAGGCTTCGTGATTCAGAGATCTTTGATATTTTCCGTTCATTAATTTTTGCCTTATTCAATATTCCATTTTATTTATTATTTCGAAATGTAATTTCAAGTCAATCTTTATTTTAACACGAATGCGTCTATATTAAATTTATTATTAAATCTTTTATGCTTAAATTCTGAAGTAAATTAGTTCTACTAGATATTAAATTTAATAGATTTTGTTAACTTCTTCACAACACAAAGATAAAATCTCCACGCGTCCAATTTGTTAAAAACATCCTATTATGATGCTTATAACAAAATTGCATGTCATCATCTATATCATTATACTTATACCACCTTTTTATTGCAGGTAAACGAAGTTGAAGAAGAGCGAAAAAGGCGTCGAGAGAAATAGAGCGAATAGAAAATGAGGTGGAAGCGGGGCAGGAAAAAGGAGCAATTTAGCAAAATAACAAGAAGAAGGAAGGCCAGTAACGGTGAGTCTGATAGTTGCTGAACATAGATATTATGCATGAAACTTACTGGAACGGCGAGTAGAGTGAATTCTGTGGATCTTTGTGAATCTCTGACCACTGCCGTCAAGGCTGTAATTGTGGACATGTTCGACAAAGCCAGAGCTACCAAACTCGACGCGAGATGGGCGGTTGAAAATCCGGAAGCTGACTTGCTTGCGAGGGTTGCAACAACCCCCAGAGCTCCTGATACCAAAGCTCCTGCTCCGGCCCAAAGTCCGGCCCCTGTACTACCTAAAGCAGCTCCGTGTACCAAGACTAGGATTCCAAAAACGACTAGGACGACTCCTAAAAGTGGACAAAAAATATTTGAAGATATTATTTAGGAAAAAAAGGAGATTAAATCATTAATAACAAATCTGATTAAAAGAATTGAACTTTCAGGATAGACACTAGATCGGGAATCATAGAAATCACCAGTTTTTTTTTGCCTAGAATCTTTTTAAATTCTTGATAGAAATATCTGCCTATTTTGAACGATTCAGTATTAAATTCTTATTACTTAATATATTATGGGTTGAAATGGTTTCATTCTGTGCTCCGAAGATTTGAAATTTATTGTTCAGTTTGGAAGCTTTACTCTCTCAATCTGAATTTTTGGAAATTCTCTTAATTCCTTGACAAACTTTAAAATCCCTTAAAACCCATAAAAATCTCTTAAAATTACTAGAAGAAACATCTTAAAATTCCAAAAACATTTTATATCCATTAGAATTCTTAAAAGTTTCTTAAAATTCTATGAAACCTTTAAAAAATAATTAAAATCTTTTAAAAAACCTTAATAAAATTACACGATAAACTTTAAAATTCGACAAAATCCGTTAAAATCTCATAGAATAATTGAAAATTCTTTATAATCCTTCGAAATTCTTGAAAATCTTCTAAACCCTTCTAAAATATATTAAATAAACTATAAAAGTTATACAATATGACAAAAATGACATAGTTATTTATCCAAAAGGTTTAACAGTATTAATGTTCGAAGAAAAGTTCATCGTGAACAATTCAATTGAAAAGTAAAATTGTTCTTAATACATAGGTGACTTACTCTATTTCATTTATTAGAAAGTGGAAAAATTACTAATTTAGTAGTCAAATATAAGACTACTGATTAAATTAGGTAAATTCTTACTAATTCAGAATGAGGGAGTATTAATAATAACACAACAGTTTTCAAATTAATCAAAAATTTGAAATCCTTGAAATTAAAGTTTCCAAAATCGAATAGAATTTCAAAACTTATTTTGTTGTATTTTTATTTTTAAATAATTTAAATTATTCCATTTTTTGATAAAGATACCTATTAAAAGAGAAATTCAGTTTCTCGCCTGAAAATTTCCTTTTACTTTCTAAGCTATAATTTTTTACTTTTCCTTCACTTGTAAACTTAATTCAAAATTTGTGAAGTTACATCGTCATTTTTTAAGCCTGTATCTTAATCTCCAGTTTTTAACCTCAATATGCAAATTTTAAATTACTTTCTCAATATCTGAATCCATTTTTAATGAACCTAGAGGTCACATTCCATTAGCATTCTAATGAGGTATTCTACTAAAGCCAAAGTGACTAAGCTTTCCCTAAAAGTGTGTTAATTTTCTTTCCCTCAAGTTCAAATAAAATATTGGTTCCATATTCTAAATATTTTCAAATTTTTATGAAATCAAAGCCAGATATAAAGATGAGATTTTGTCTTATAGGCAGAAAAAGTACAATGAACAATTGCGCAAAAACCACTTAAACTTTAAACATTGCTTTAGCGCCTCAAGGAACAATTTTTTATAATGTATAATAAAAATTCGAACGCAACACTAGTATATTAGTTTTGCAATATAAAACTATTAAATAGCTATAAAAGAAAAAAAAATATTTTTACGGAGGAGTGATTAAATAATATTTTTATAACTAAAGTAAAAGTTTTTACAATTTTTACCATGCTATTTAAAAATCTCACTATCTGTATTATTTAACTGTCCTAAATATACAGAATTGGCAAGTGTCAATGGTGCTGTAAATGTCGACTTAGAGTTAATTAGAAACTACTTGAAACACAATGGGACATTATTTACTCATTGCTCTTAAATATCAGTGGGTGCATTCTACATGGAAGAGAGCCACTTGCGTTTATTATTTTTATCCTCACGGCCTTTCACTACATTTTTCAACCGTACAAAAGTAAGTACTAGCCGTGGGATATATTCATTATGGCTCTAGGGACTTTAAATACTTGGCAATTTTTATTCAAGCAATTAAAAAATGTTGGCATCTATGGAATGTGCTTTATGCAATCTGTTAATAATAATTTGTCCAATTTCATTGAAATTTTATCATAGTATTTAAATAAAGTTCTTATTTGAGGATTAAGGCCATGTGTTAGTTATCCGATTTCTACCTTACCGGTATTTTTTCCCTGCATGCCATTCCTACATTTATTGAGATATCGAGTTGAAATGTCTAAACTTAAAAGAAATATCCTAAGGTAAGTTTATCTTATCCTAAATTTTTATTAAAACAAAATAATTTTTGCAAAATAATTTTTTTTTTATATAAATGTAAATATTTAGGACTAGATAAACGTATCTTAATGCATTTACTTTAATTTAAGAAATTATTTTCAACTCGATATCTCAATAAATGTAGAAATAGCATTGTAGGAAAAAAATTTCGGTAAGGTAGGGATTGGATAACTGATACATAGCCTTAAGGGCACTAATAAAAAAATCCGTTTTATAAGAGCTATAAAAATTGGTTTGGTTCCATAGTTTAAATGTTAGCTACTAATCCTAAAATATTAAAAACTCGATGGTGTAAATTCCAACTCAAAAATTAAAAAATAGATATAGAATAAATTTAATAAGAGGGCACGGCACATGTAGAGTTTCTTATTAACTTCTCAGACTATTAAAATTTGATTTGTTGCAAATAAATTATTATATGCTATCATTAAATTTCTAGTGCCTTAAATCTATTTATTTTTCACACAACTCTTCTGATATATAGTATCAAATAAAATTTTTATTAAAAATTTGAAGCCTTTTCAGTTCAAAAATCTGGCGATACAATTTCATCTGAATTCCCTTTACTATCTATAATATAATAGGTTTTAGCATTTAGATTAAAGAGGCTTTAATCTAAATCTGGAGATTAAAAAATCTAGTAATAAAATTTTACTGGCAATAAATTGATATGTATATATCAGAAGCTCGATAGAGTATATTCCACCTTCTAATAGAACACATAATTCATATAATCAATAAAAAGGCTAACTAGCAAGTTTCTTAATGCATAAGTTCCCAGACCATTAAAATTTTATTCATTCCAAATCCTATTTGCCTTCAATAAATCTGTACTTGTTTCATGAGAGAAATTGATTATCCCAATAAAACCAATCTTCTCTGGACTAATAAAGATTTTTTCCGATTTCATCCGAAAAACCGAACATCCCGAAAGCCCAAGCCTGTCAAGTTTCTAGTAGCTTCAAACAAGCAGCTTTCAGGGACGGTTAATGCAAAAAATAGCGTGTGATACACGTGTACACAGACAATTACTGACATACTAAAAAATGTACACTCGTTGGCAATCGCCTATTTTGTACACGTGTATCACGAATAGCTATTTTCAGTTGCAATTGCACTTAACTACATATTATTTAATTTGTTATAGGAAGATGGAATTCTTACCAAGAAGCAATTGCCCGCAAGACGTAAACATGAGAATGTTGGTATCGTCCTTGACCTCTGCTCTTCGTTGTCTCTGCTGCTGCTCCTGAAGATGCTGTGGAGGATGAGGATGATGTTGATGTCTCTGTTTCTCGGAAATGAGAACATCCTTCGAGTGTTTTGACTCCATACAGCTTTCAGCTTTCGAGTCCTTGGAGTCCTTCGACACCCTTGAGATATTTGTCTCTTTAGACGATTTGGACACTTTGGAGTCCTTCGAGTTGCTCGAATTTGTGGAGTCTTGACTCCTAACTGTGGCGTCAAGCCCCATCGCAGGTTGGTCCTCCATTCTTTCAATTATTAATTATTTATAACTGTCCTTCTCATTTCAGGATTGTTTGATCGTTTAAATGGGTTCGTTGATCACTGTCGTGATTAAACCATTTATTATTAAAACGATTAGCTTGGCACGATATCATCAGACTCTGAGCCTATTTTCTGTAGTCTATAATTTCGTTAGGGTCTGTGATTCCTCATAATAGTCGGTCAACAGCTGGCTTGTGCAGTCCGCTGGGCCTCGGTGATCTGTAAATTGAGGAAATAATGCGCTTGTACATCGACGCGCGAAATAAAACACAAGATTGTTAGTGCTAGGTCGACGCAGGTAGCGTAATTAATCATTTCGCGAAAATTCAAGTTCTTAATTAACTCCTTATTCCGGTCGCGGAAAAAAACAAAGAAAAAATTGCACCACTACGTTGGATTTAGTACAGCTGTTAAATTTTAATCAGCATAATTAATTTAGGGCTCTTTAGTTAGAGTAAAATATTTTCTACTCCGGTTTGCTTTTTTTAATAGCTTTGGAAACTCTTTCCGCGATTTACTTCTTCAGTAGATTAGCTGATTGTACATGAGGCGAAACGGTGAATAATTGTTTTCATTGAGAATTCAGTTTTTGATTAATTGATCTTAAGGCCATGTATCAGTTATCCGATCCCTATCTTACCGGCATTTTTCCCCTTCAATACCATTTCTACATTTATTGAGATATCGAGTTGAAAATTTATAAAATTAAATTCAATGCACTAGGGTACGTTTATTTGGTCCTAAATATTTACACTTAAAAAAAATTATTTTGAATTTTTTTTGTTTTAATAAAAATTTAGGACCAGATAAACGTACCTTAGTATATTTCCTTTAATTTTAGAACTTTCAACTCAATATCTCAATCAATTTAGAAATGGTATTGTAGGGAAAAAATGCCGGTAACGTAGGGATCGGATAACTGATACACTGCCCTGCATAAATGCCTTTCCCTGTAAAGTTGGGTAATTATACGTTTTTCAATGCGGAATCAAGTTATCACCTAACTTCACAGGGAAAGGCATTTATGCAGGGCACTGTACATGGCCTTAATGAAGATTGTATGAGGGTTGGAAGCTGGAAATAAAAGAAAAGATTAATGCGATTGGAGCGAAAGATTGACAATTTAATTGAGGAAATGGAATTAGATTTGATGATTTAAAGAATTAATTTCATGAGTAAATCATTTTGATTTGACAAAGGTGTTAAGTACAAAAGTCATAATTAATTCTGGCCTCTATAGAATACCTTCATTATTATTTTTTAAAGAATTGTGAAATGTGCATTGCAACATTCTCCACCTTAATGAAAATAATTTAACTTCATGAATATTTTTATAGCCACTCTTATCAGTGTATGGAAAATGTCAATCATGACAGTTAGTGCCGAGAAGGCACTTCTGTAATAATTTAGTGAGAATATTTAATTTAAGTACATATAGTCAAATACCACGAAAGTGAAAATTGAATTAGAATCTGTTGGAAAATTACTCTCAGAATCAGTTATGAAAAAAAAGAATGCCTTTAAAGAAGTATTAAGGGCATTTGGTAATAACCATAAGAAAAATTTAGTTTCGCCAACTTTATGTTCACAATAATAAATATTTTTCACTAAAACGAGGCATTTTATCTCTGCCTGTACGAAACGGAGGTAAATGGTCTAGTTTTAGTAAAAAATATTTATTATTACGAGCGTAAAGTTGGCGAAACTAAATTTTCTCTTTTGGTAAGTACCATATATGCACTTAATTGAATTTTAATTTTGAAGAATTTATATTTACATAAAGTAAATTAACAATGCTTTATTCTTTTTATTTCTAACACATTACTCGAGAATTTCTCTTTAATAAAAATGCAATAAAGTTTTATTCGTAATTTTATGTAGGTTTGTAGCAAAAAGAAAAGAGGCCAGAATCACCTGTTTATTTATGGAAATCTTACTTATATTACTTTACTTTCTACGATTTTAGACACTTGTCGCGATTCACACGCGAATTATTATCCATAATATGAAACTGGCTTGACACAAACTCGTAAACTTATTTACGTGTTTATATCATATGATCATAAAAAGGAGTTTTACCAAGTTGAAAGTATTATCGAATTTCCTTTTAGCTCTTTGAAAAATAAAAGGTCTATGAGGCAAGATAATGGGTTTTCAAAACGCAAGAACTTCGTTTGATCTATAGAGAAATCTTTAATGCTTCCTCTATGAGGAAGCAAATGCATTTGCAACTTCATCATAATGAGGAAGCAAAGTGCTCAACAAATAGGCATAAAAAATATAAATATAGTTAAACGGAACACTCGAAATCGAATTCGCAGCTAGTTTATCTCGTATGACTGCTGATCCAGCTTAATAAAAAATAAAAAACTTTACAAAATAACAGTGCAACGTCTTAAAAATCACTGATGCTTCTCTCAAAATAAAATACAAATGCAAAAAAAAATACGATAAAATTTGTTAAAACTTAAAAAAAGATCAATCCCTTTCGCTTTTTCTTTAACTTCACTTTTTCTCATTTGCATATTTTTTCCTCCTACAAGTTCACTGATTAAAGTTTCTCTCTTCGACTTCCATCATCATTATTATAGTCTTCACAGGCAAGATTTCCGTCTTGAGTACTTCCGCTCATAGAGTAACGATGAATTAACTGCATATTTTCAAAGGCAGCTAGTGAATGAGTCTCATAATTTCTTAATGAAAATTAATGAGGATTTTTCCTACGGGTTCTTTGCCTCTCTGAGCAACGTACCAGTTCGATGAATCTCTGTCAGCGTTTCCTTTTCCGTGTCACATGGTTCCTTGTACCAAAAACACTTCACCGTAGAACGTAACTTAATCCCAGAGATATAGGAGAGCTTAAAAAGGGCGAAACGAAAACCGAACCAATGTGGAAATCGTAGAATGTACCGCGGGTCAAGTGACTGGTTGTGTGTCTGGTCAGTGACTGGCATGTTGTACAGGTTGCAGTTACCTCCCTCTCTCTTTCTCTCTGATTCTTTCCCTCTCCTAAGATCACATACTCTCTCGTAGATTCTTGCTCTTTCTATTATATTTTTCTCCCTAGTGTCTTCCAGGTCTTCTATTATTCTGAACACTTTACACGTTCCTTTTCTGTCCTTCTCGAGTTTCCATTTTCTTTTTCTAGTCGGCGTTGCCAGATGCTTCTGCCATTTTTCTTCAGAATGGCATCTAAATTGTCATGCGTTTACTATGGGAGTTTTAATAGCAAATAAAGGTGGTTTAAAGGAAAGGTTGCAGTAAAAGAGGAAGAGGAATATAAAATGACGGTCGTTCAAATTTCTTGCAGCTCAATTTAGGGTCTCATGCCACAGAAAAAAAGTCTAGTTTATATCACAGCTTGTTTTTGTTAAACCTTAGTGTAAGTCCGATTTTAGACTTAAAGCTAGATTTAAGCCCATCTTAGTCTTAAAACGAAACTAGA
Source organism: Synergus magnus (assembly GCA_032275165.1). Lineage (NCBI taxonomy): Eukaryota > Metazoa > Arthropoda > Insecta > Hymenoptera > Cynipidae > Synergus > Synergus magnus. Next base: position 1,314,307 of record JAUESH010000041.1, read on the forward strand.
CGGTCTTATCTTAATTTTAATCCTCAATTAATAATAATTAATTAATACCTTAATTTAATACCTTAATTTTTAGACTTAAAGCTAGATTTAAGACTAAGACAGTTTTAAGACTTGACAGTCTTGCTTTAAGACTAAGATGGGCTTAAATCTAGCTTTAAGTCTAAAATCGGACTTAAATTAAGGTTTAACAAAAACAAGCTGTGACATAAACTAGACTTTTTTTTCTGTGTGGGAAATGTGGGTTATAATTGAACCAAAAATTCGTCGCAAATGGTACCATCCAAGTTAGAAACTAAGAGCACGAGAGACAGAATGTAAAATATGTAAATCTCATTTTTAGGGTGACTGTCCGTTTGGATTTCCCTAGATATTTTTTAATCAACTTTTGGACTTTTTTTTACACAATTTTATCATTCAATGCCATCTAACGATTTCTTCGTCAATTCACAAGCCTAAAAAATTTAAAAATCAGTGATTGTCTTAGACATTTATTTAATCCTTTGTAATCTACTATGCCCTACCTGGTCCTGTTTTCCAACTATTTTGTCCTATTTTGTACTCTTTTTTCAAACTTTTCTGTCCTATCTTGTCAATTATGGTCACCCTAGTCATTTTAAATCTTCCTTTTCTATTGTTTCCGTTTCTTTTCTCATTCCTGGAATATTTTGCCACAATTGTAACTTCGTTCTCTGGAAAGGAATAAAAAGAATTAAAAACTAAAAAGACGCAAAAAGAAAGACTGAAACAATCTTAGAAGAACATTTTCACTAGCATTACCACCATCATCATCATCACTGGTTAAAATAATCGTTCTCTTTGAAATAGTGTAATCATTTTTAACCCTGTGCGAGCCTCTGCAGGCACGAGAAGCTATATACACGAGGAATTCACTCTTTTCACCCGCATTCTTGGTTTATATTTTTTCCTGTTCTTTTGGGCCTATAATAGAACTGCATTATACATACTTAAAATTGTTGGTAGAGGTTCGCCGGCAATGATGATTATAAAGAGAGCTAGGTTTAAGTGCAGTGAAAATGGAGTCTGTAGTTTTTATGAAGATAATTCGGAACTGTAGTTGAAATCATAAAAATTGAATATTGAAAGTCTTTTGTTGATTCTTATTTATTGTAAACTAGCAGAAATTTTTATCCGGCGTTGTTCGGGATTTTAAAAGATTTCCAATGACGTTAAGGAATTCCAATGGATTTCAAAAGAATTCAAAAGTGTTTAAGAGTTTTAAAGGTATTTCAAGACATTTTAAATATTTTAAAGAAATTTCAAGAGCTTTTAAAAGATTCACAGAAGATTTACAGGTTTTTAAAAAATTTCAAGTGATTTTAAGGGATTTCAAAGGATTTCAAAAGAATTCATAAGAATTTAAGGATTATTTTATTATTTTATTTATAAAATTTTTAAGAGAAATTTTGAACAATAGTTTTTTCAATTTCGGGAATATTTAACTTCAGGAATTTTATAATTTCCGGAATTTTAAATCTCGGTATATTATTTAAATAAATAAATAATTTAAATTTAATATAATAATTTATTTTCTTTCGGGAATTTTCTATTTCGGAAATTTTAAATTTCGATGATCTTAAGTTTCGGCAATTGTAAATTTCGGTAAATTTATGTGATCCCATTCAATTCGCCCCAATCCGTATCAATGCTTTTTCCTTGGCTGGATATACGTCTATAATAATGTGTAGCATAATATGTGTGGTAGAATGTACAAAAACGCGAGATACCGTAAAGACTGCGCACGATTAACTTTTCGGTGTGTCGAACCGAGTCGGCGAATAGTATAAGTATACACTTTCGTATGGATAAATATGTGTATGGAAGCGTGCATGCATATGAATATAGCGTGCAGTGGAACCTAAGGTTTGTTATATTGTAGATTTGTAGTATAGAAGTAGATATTGTAACGAGGCATGAAAGCTTGCGTGTACGTATGCTGTAAAAGATAAAAAAAAAATCAAGGATAAGAAGTGGATAGAGGAGGACGAAATTGCGAGTTTTCGAGAATTATTGTGGATCTCTGATAAAAGGGAAGAGTATACACTTCACGGAAGTGAAAAAGGTGAGAGGGTCAGTTAGAGGATAGTTCCTTCTTAACACTTTTTCCTATGTTTCTGATGAACTGTTATTGATTTATACCTCAAACTGTAGTAATTTGTATGAATCATCTACATATATAAACCTACATGTCTGTGTGTGTTCCGAATAGGCATATACACACCCTTGAACATATCGGAATCAAATTTTTCAGGGCATTATAAGCTTGTCCTGCAGCTTTTTCAAAATCTCTTAAAAACCACTTAAAATGTCTTGAAATATCTTTAACATTGTTAAACTCTTTTAAATTATTTTGAAATCATTTTAAATTCCTTAAAATCAAATAAAATCCTTTAAAATCCCGGCCGAGGCCGGGTAAATTTTTTTTAGGAAAATATATAAATTTGAAGAATTTGATTTATTGATGCACTTAATTTTTCTATTGAAAATTATAATATTAAAAATGCAGTCAACGTGTCAGTAATAAAAGTAACTGATAATTTTATGGTGATCAGTGACCTATTAACCATAGACAATTTTCTCCCGTACATCTCCATATGCTGAAGATGGATGATGAAGTATAATATTAGCTAATAAAATTAAATAAAATAAAAATAATAAAATTACAGACAATAGATGGGAAAAGTTAGAACAGAGATGATTAAATTTCCAATATGAAAATTTGTTTATA
>JAUESH010000041.1:1344433-1355484 GCA_032275165.1 Synergus magnus
TTAAGTACATCTAATAATCTAAATATCTTTAAAGCATGCATGCATTCCTCTTTCAATTACATCTGATTTTTTTCAATTAAAGTCAGTGCCTCCGAGAAAATGACATAAGAAAAGTGTTGCGTTCTCCGAACAAATGGCTTTTTTTTGCTGTCGCAAAGGCGAACGGACAACCGCATCACGACAGAGGTAGATCGACTGATCTCATCCTATAAATATGAATATCCTCAGGACGTTTGCACTCGCCGACGCGGTGAATTCCATTGGATCCTCTGGACTGAATAAAATATTCTTGCGTTATCGGGTCGAGGAATTGTGCGGCCACCTCTCCCCTTTGTCGCTACCCACGACTTCCGATAGGTGACTCGTCTATCATTATCAATTGCAATTCACACGATTGCGGATTGCGGCAACAAACAGGCTGCACGTTCGTCAAAGTCAAACAGGCGGTCAGCGAACCTTGCATTATTACCTGTTGGTGGTGTCGTTAACCTGGATTATTGGTAAACATTTATTTTAGCCTTCTCGGTGTTTCTATTATGAAAGACGAGTGATTATTCAATGGAAAATTGTTGCCGCTTGCGAGATACGAACGACCCTGTGTTTCCGCGTTAATAACGGAAAAACGTAAAGACCCATTTTCGCGCCTTGTCTTTAGACGTTTGTCCTTGTGCGAATAAACTCATTTCTGACATACCAACCGTCTTTTCAAACTTTAAGATTAAAGGCGTTGAAACCGATTATTGTGCAATATGTAATTGGTTTCAACGATTAGCATGCTAATCTTAAAAATCGTTCTCTTCATTTTACTCAATAAATATTATAATTAGAAATCTTTTTACTCTATAACGCCATTGTTTATTAGAAGTTTACCTACAGAGCAAAAAGTTATTTAATTAAAGTACATTACACTTTATGCCGTCTGTATTTAAAATCGAGATCAGAGTTGCTACCTGATTTTAAGGAGTTTGAGAGGAATTACAAGAGAATTCAAAAGAGTTTCAAGATTTTCAAGTAATTTAAAAATATTTTAAAGTATTTTAAGGGATTTCAAATGATTTTAAGGAATTTTAAAGAAATTTAAAGAAAATTCAATATAGTTTCAAGATAAATAAATTATTGACAAGGGCGCGCGCATGAAGTCAATTACATATATAAAATTCCAAGGCACTCACGTATGATGTCTTTTACCAAGTTTTTCATTTAAACTCTTCTCTTCGGAAATATTGAAATAGTTTCTAGTGAAGAAACTTATGCTAGCATAAAATTCTCTCCACCGCTTCAGTTACAGATATACTCGGTGATTTATAACCTTTTTTTGCAACTACGAATTGGAAATTCCAAGGCGTAAATAAGCACAAATCCTTTACTCGTTATCTTGACACTTGTCTGTAGCGTGCCAATCGGATACGTCAAATGCAATCCAGTAATACCTATAATATATACTGTAATGCTTAAGCAAAACTGTTCTATATTTCGCTCGACCCGATAACCGCAAGAATATCAATGAACCGTCGGACTCTCGCATTACGAATAGAGTTACACATGCCCGGGTAATGTCAGCCCGTAAGCTACGAAATCTACAAATCCGAGTATCGAGAACTGTTTCAATTCAATTTATCTACTAATGCAGTATAAAAAGACAAAAAAGGAAGGAAAGTCGTGCACTCATACTTACACAAATAATTCATACTAAAACCGATATCGAGACTAGATATGGAAATAGGATTGTAATCTTATTACTGTTAAGAATAATTTACATACTTGAAACATGAACGGTGGAGTAACTGTGTCTATAGAAAATGAACAAATAGAAATGGTTTATTTTTCATAACAGTTTACAACCTTCTTAATTTCATTGCTTTAGTTAGTTAATTGCTTGTACGTTACACGATGACACATGTTTGTTCTACATAGTAATTAACTAGCAATATTATATGCGCACTACAGCGCGCAGAAAACATTCCATGGGTAATTAATAATTCAAATACAAAATATAGATACAAAATTATTTGATTCCAATATATGAAATTCAACAATTTTAGGTCCTTCACATAAACATTTTTTCAGTTTTAAGGCAAATCCATTTGATTACATCAAATTTTGAAAAATTTTCAGGAATCTTAATAATTTTAACGGGATTTCATGGGATTTTAAGAAATGTTAAGGATTTTAAAGATATTTTACGAGATTTCGGGAATTTTATGAAAGTTATTGGGGTTTATGGAATTCTAGGGAATTTCAAGGGGTTTGACGAAATTCCTTTGGATTTTCTGGAATTTTAAGGGATTTTACAAAAATATTATATACCTAGTTTCACTATATTTCGTGAAATTGTAATTAATTTTAAGGGATTAACAATATATGGGATATAAAGTAATTTTAAGAACATTTGAGAAAATTCAAGGGATATCACAAGATCTGAAGAGATTTAATGAGATTTTTAAGGTATTACAATGTATTGTACGAAATTTAAAAAGATTTCATGAGATTTATTGGTGTTTTTAAGGAATTTCAAAGAATTTAAAGTAATTTGAATAGATATCACGAGATTTCGTGGGATTTTAAAGACTTTTACATTATAGCATAGGATTAGAATCCCTAGCGAAAGCTTCGGATTGAAATTCATTCTGAACCAATCCGAGATTTTCCGAATCATTCCGTAATTTGTATTTGAATCAAAAAGTTTCACTCCGATCTAATCCGAAGGAAGTTTTCAATCCGAATTAATCCGAGGCCCATTCAAAATCAATCTGAACTTGCAATCCGACTGAATCCAATCAATCCGAATGAATTCGGTCAATTAGAACTTTCAATCCGAATAAATCCGTTCTATCCAAATCAATCCGAATGATTCCGAAGAATTCGGATAAATTTGGATTGACCGGATTTATTCGGATTACAAGTTTGGATTGATTTTGAATGGACCACGGATTAATTCGAATTGAAAAATTCCTTCGGATTATATTGGAATGAAACTGTTTGGTTCGGATACAAATTCTGGAATGATTCAGAAAATTTTGGATTGGTTCAGAATGAATTTCTATCCGAAGCTTTCGCTAGGGATATTATTAAATTAAAGAAATGCAGACTGAATATTGAGTTTAGAAATGTTTCTAACTTCTCCGTAAAGTTTTAAGGTCAAAGACGTAATGAATTATGATTAGTTTAATGAATCGTAATTTAAGAAAATATAAAAAGCGATGGATGGCACCTCGTATATTCTTGCGACACTTGTTTTGCGAAACGGCAAAGTGCTTTGTGCATACGTATCTCGTCATGAAAAATAACTCGCACATTGTCTTTCAGTGATAATTATACCTACACACGAATAATGTATGCCACCATGTTCTCCTTTAAGCGAGAACCGCGCAGGATTCGATGTAGGAGTACACAGGAAGGCGATTAACATAATCTGAAAGAGTCATCCAATCTAATCGAATCCTCCTAACACGCTGTAATCATTTTGCAGAGAAGATTCAGGCATTGAACCTCCTACCGAAGTCATTACAGTCATTATCATTTACATAATCAATTTATCTACACATATATAAAACTGAATGTCTATATGTTTGTTCCGAATAGGCATCCACACCCTTGAGCCTATTGAAGTCAAATTTTGGAGGGGGTCATAAATTTGTCCGGTCGATTTTTTTAAAGACATTTTGAAAGTGCTTGCTAACTTTTTTTCATTTTCTTCATTTTTCTAAATTTAGTTTTTGCAATCCTTTTAAAAAAAAAACTTAAAATAACTAGAAAATTTTTTTAAATCTCAAAATCTTTTGAAATCGTTTAAAATATATGTTGAAGTACCTTGAAAATCCATAAAATCAAATGAAATATCTTAAAATACCTTGAAATTCCTTAAAGTCACTTGAAATATCATAAAATCTTGAACTTCTGCTAGTCCTACATAAAAATCTACATTTTTTTTTACACCGGATTCAATGAGAGCTTTTGTAAAAAAAATGCTATGCAAAATATCATTTCCTAACTTGGAATTTCTCTATTTACTCATGTCAGACTTTTCTTTCACTTTTTTTGTTACCCTTTTTTTGCTAATAACGTTCGGTTTCAAAATCGAGCTAACATCTCTGCAATTGTCGAGCTCGTTAATACTGCAACATAATTTTTCTTTTTTGTAAAAAAAAAAAAAAAAAAAGACGTAGATGTGGCTGAAGAAATCGTTTAGCATAAAACAGGAGATAGAAGTAACAGAAAGAGAAGCAGGTTCGAATAAAAAGTAAGTAGTTATGGTGTCGCGACCTCCTTCGCTTGATACCGTTCGAATCGCGTACAACTGGGCAAGGCAGACACTTTTCGTCCTTTCGTCGAGCAAAATTATGCGCCTGGAATGCGGGTACCCTTGATGACTAGCATCGAAGCAGAAACTTGCCTTTAATATCTAATACCTGATACCTAATAGTACTATCAGAAGCGCTCTGAGCTGCTTTATTATATCATTCTGCCATTGATAGACATGCCTCTGATTAAAAGACTCGCGAATTCCTCAGTAACTAATACACAGAGACTGAATAATAGCCACTTTCGAACTCGATCACGTCGCGGAAAGAGTGTTGAACTCGTTGAACGAGAAGTAATTGAGAGTTTGATGAAAAAGTGGATTTATGGAAAACCAAGGTAAATGTTAGGCCTTTCCTCAATACGGAATTCCTTATCAGAAGCTGAATAACAATTAAAATCAATCCATAAAAACTCGAAAAATTAAAAACTTTAAGATCTTATTCAACGTCTTTATTTAAATCCTTGAAAATTGTTAACAATATTCTTAAAGCGATTTATAAAATAAGTTTTAAAATCTTGGTTATTATTCCCCAAAGTCCTCAATATCTTCAATATAGTCGACTTTGACTAACCGCACAGTAGCTACGCCCCCTTATACACGAATGAGTGAGACAGTGATATCTTCGGGCCTCTTCGGGCGTTTTCGAGTGTGGAGTTACTAAAAAAAGGCAATCGTGTTAAGGGGTGTGCAGTGACTAGAAATGTTCACTGTGGAAAGTGTACGATTAGTCAGAGTTGACTCTAATACATTTATATTTAAACTTAATATTAGATATTACATTCTCATCAGAGAATGTATTATTTTTAATCTCATAAGCTAACAAAATGTACAAAATTGGCTAGATCATTTGTTTTGATTCGAAATGCGGAGGTGCATCGGGAATGATAATTTCTCTGACTCTCACGCGCCTCATTGGATTGTTTTCGCTGCGTGGTTTGCGAAAACAACGATTGCTGAAATATCGACGTGCCCGCGAACATGAAACCGCGTGTCATATTGAAAAACCGATCTATCGCCATGTGCGACTCGGCTGTCGGTCTTCCTTTCACCAAAGTGATTCTCAACTTGGGCTGAATATTCCTGAGACGTTGAGATCAACATAACACAGAATAGGAATGCTCCTACGGTGGTTTTATTATGACGTAATCCACCTGCTAATGTGTGCCCCCTGCGACTCTGGAATGTTCCAGCCGGCTAAGAGCAACTGCTTTCAGCAGATCCATCTATGAAACGCTGCTGTTCTTCCAAGCTTATTTGTCCTAAACTACAACTTCCTTTTTGCAAAAATGTCACTCCGATCTCGTATATTGTCTTCAGCCTCGTCAAATACGTACTGAAAGCACAAGATTGCCCGGGATTTTAGAAGAATTTCAAGAGGTTTCATGAAAACTGTAAAGAATTTCACGAGATTATAGTGATTTTAGGAAATTTCAAAAGAATTTAAGCAATTATAGTGACTCTAAGAAATTTCAAGTGATAAAAAGAATTTTTAAAAATTTCAAGGATTACAAGGGATTCTTAAAAGAGTTAGGAACAGTTATCAATAAGGATTTTCCAGAGATTTCTATGGATTTCACAAGATTTCAAGAGATTTCAAATGATTGTAAGGAATTTCAATGGATTTCAAAAATATTCAAAAGAATTTAGGAAATTGCAAGAGATTTTAAGATATAGTCATTTCTAGGAATTTGAAGAGATTTCAAGTGGTTTTGATTAATTCCAAGGGATTTCGTGATATTTCAGGGGATTTTATGGGATTTCATTTGATTTTATGGAATTTCAAGGGAAGTCAATATATTTTAAACGATTTAAAAAAAATTAAGGAATTACGATTGCTAGAGAATTATATTAAACAAATGAACAATTAAAACTGAAAAAATGAAAAAATTCACAAATAATTTCAAAATATCTTTAAAAAATCCTCAAAACAAATTTATAATGCCCTGCAAAATTTGGTTTCAATAGTACCCCTAAGATACCACACGTATTTGACAAATAGGGATAAAAAATAGTCTTTCTAAAATTAGGATTATTTTCGAAGCAGAACTTCTGATCGGACTGAAAATATGTGAGAAATTTCTGCCATCTAGAGGCATTCGAGTCACCTCAGGTGTCACAGAGGCCACCTCGGCGGATAATACCAACACAAAAAATTGAAATTTGTGTTGATTTTATCAAAATTCACTTTAATTTAGTATAAAATTCGTAAATTTTGTGTAGCGTTTACCTTTTCTTCCATCCCGAACTGAGCAGGATCGTTTCAAAAGGCACAATTGTTTCTACAGTAAAATCATTGCCTAATATAAGATACAGGTTGTTTCTGAAACCCTCGTTTGGATCCCGAGCTTCTTCTTCATTATCCATTCGATAGATGACACTTGCTTGAATATCTCTCGAAAAATCTATGTGAACCAGAAAGAGCCTAGAAGAAAATTATTTCTCAATCCTACAAAATCATAATTTTATTTCATATTTCTTTCTTAGGGGCTGTACTTAAATTACGTAACGCGATTTTCTTTTATTTTTGTCGTCGCGTCCTTTTCAACTTCACGGCAATTTTATTCTCGTCTTTGTTTAAACAGATGAAAATTACGTTACATAATTTAAGTACAGTCCCTTACCTGTAATGTAAACTGGGATCTTTTGTGACAAATTTTAAGCATCCGCCTCCATCGAAAGCAAAATCGTCGTTATACTCGAGATAATTCATTCCCTCTAGAGCTTTTGCTCTAAAAGTCACTCTTTGGCCCTTGACCCTCATAACATCGAGCCGAGTTTCGTAAACGTATTCTTTTTCTTTTTTCACTTTATCCTTCTTTGGAATATTATCTTCTCTTTGAAGATTATTATCCTCTGCCGGTATATTATTGTCTTCCTCGATAATATTTTTGTCGACTATTTTGAAGTGCTTCGAAGGTAGAATGACTTGATGTTTTTGGTTATTTAAATTGAAAAAGGGGTTTCTAGAACCTTCTCCACTTCTTGATCCTTTTTCTTCATATGAAATCTAGAAAAAAATGTTTAGTCTAAATCTTCGATGAAACTTACATTTTTCCAGTCTTTGTTTTTATTGACCTTACCATTCCACAACGATAATAATTTTTTCCTCTTCCGCGACAGAATGAGGAAACAAAAGATTCCCTTTCAAAAATCGGGACGTGTATGTAAAGATATGGCATTAATTGAGCCCAGAATATATCTTCCATTTTGTAAAAATACGGCGATCCAAAATATTCGTGAGTCCAGCCGTGAGCGAAAATCGCGACTGAGAGTCCGTGCTTGCGAATCTCTTCTAATGCCTAAAAATAAATAATAATGATATTGAAATAACTAGCAGAAATGACGCCCAGCAAAATTTGGTTTCAACAGTTTCAAGGGTGTGGACGCCTATTCGGAATAAACATACATATAGACTTTCAGCTTTGTATATATATAGATTTGTTCTTACAAATGCGGAATTAAATCCTCCACCTCCAGGACATCCTCTTCCCCAAACGTCAAGACCAACATAAACATCCCTTTCCCTATTTTCTTTTCTAGCTAGTGCTAAACTATCCGCAAGTCCTGTCGTTGTCCAGTTGTAATTTAAGAATATGCCATCGCAACTTGAAAAATAACATCTAAAACAAAATATTCAAAATTTTATTTATTTAGTCAGTTGGGCGAATTTAACTAGCTAAATTCGCCCAACTGACTTATCGCCAGTGCTGCAGGTCAGGTCTTGTTATAGTATACTATTCAATCATTTTCAATTTATATTTCCTAGTTACATTCATAAAATTTATATGATATACCTGAAGATTTCATCACATTTCTAATGCGTCGATTACGTTGATGAAAAAAATATTAGAGAAAATTACGTAACAGTTGGGGGGGGGGGATCCTAAACTACTTTGTTACGACCTGTTACATAGGGGAGGAAGGGGTCCAAAATTGTCGAAAAAAATGTTACATAATTTATGGATGGTCCCTTATTTAAAAAATTCATTTTTGAAATCTGAAGAATTTTTTTTGAATTGGTCTGAAGATTTTTTGAGGAAAGATCTGGGAGAGTTGAAGATTTTTGCGTAAGAATGAGACACCAATATTTTCGGGCGTCTTCGGGTCTTTTTGAGCCTCTTCGAGTGTGCGGTAACTAAAAAAAGACCCGTAGTGGGAGGTTTGGGGTAATTCAATTTATTCGCTAAATAAAGTTCGCGAAATAAATTAGAGTCGACTGTATGATCAAGAGAAATAGAATAAACAAATAGGTCTTACGAGTTTTTATCATTTAGCTGATTCTGCCAATTAAGTTCTCCAGTGGAAGTCACACTATCGTACCAGATAATTTCAGAACCCTCAAGTTCTTCGTGAATCCGGTCGGTTAAAAATCGTACGAAGTATAACAGTTTGTTGACATCCTCCTGTTTTATCGTATTTTCGACGTTTAAAAGCCAACCTTCAAAATTGTAAAACTTAGCAATTTGAACCAAAGCGTTGGCGAATTTTTCAGTTTCCTCGGTTGACGCGAAGACCTTTTCCCAGACTTCAACTCCGAAACCTTGTTCTGTTATTAATGTGCCTAAAATTTTGACACCATGTCTGTGTGCAGCATTTATCCAACCGTATGGTGGAATTGTGACTAGATGATGGCTAAAGTATATAAATGTGTCTATAACGTTCCAGTTGTAAAAAACGTAAGAATGGTAAGCGTCGGATCCATCAATAAACCTGCAAAAAATTAAATTCTTAACGATCTTGTATGAATTAAAGAAATATAAAATACTAGCAGAAATTTTCCCCGTATTGCTCGGGATTTTAAGAGATTTCAAGTGAATTTAAGAAAGTTCAAGTTATTTTAAAGGATTGCAAAAGATTTTAACGAATTTCAAGAAATTTGAAGAGAAAGCTTTAAAGATATAAAAAAAAGACTTTAAAGGATTTTAAACAATTTCAACAGATTTTAAGGGATCGCATTTGAATTTAGGGGACAATTGAAGACAATTGAAATGAATTCATCTGAATTCATTGACTTCAGGAGATTTTACTGAATTAAAGTCACTTGAAGTCATTCGAATTCACTTAGTGATTTTAAATTATTTTTAGTTATTTTAGGTGATTTTAAGGGACTGTGAATGATTTTAAAGGATTTTAAGTGATTTGATAGATTTTCAAGCGATTCTCAGTCATTTTGAAAAATTTTGAGTAATTATAAACAATTTCAAAGGATTTTAAGTATTTTTAAAATTATTTGTGAAATTTTAAAAGACAGAATAATTTCAAGGATTCATTTAAGGATTCACGGACTTTTAAGGAATATCAAAGCATTTTGTTATTTTAAGGGGTTTCCCAAAATTTCAAGTGATTTTAAAGAATTTAAAGGGTTTTGAAGTGATTTTTACGTTCTTTGTGGAATTTTAAGACTTAAAATAATTTTAATTAATTTTAAAGAACTCATGGATTTTAAATAAATTTCAAAGCATTTAAAATTATTATAAATGATTTTACAGATTTTCAAAGTATTTAAAAGAATTTTAAATAATTTTCAGTGAATTGTAAATATGTGATTTGTAAATAATTGTAAGACTTTCAAGTGTCTTCAGGTTCAGATATTTCAGAAGAATTCAATGACTTCAAGAGATTTCAGGAGAATTCAAGTGATTTTAAATGATTTAAAACGACTTCAAGCGTCTTCAAGTGACTTCAGATATTTCTGAAAAATTCAGTAGATTTCTCTCGAAGTGTACATCTGATTTCACGAGTCGTTAACTCCTCGGAGTAGTCAAATGTAAGACTACTGATTCAATTAGTCAAATTCTTACTAATTCAGATTGAGAGAAACATAATTAGAGTGTTAGAACGTTTTTTTGAAATTACCTATCCTCGAGATATCCGCCTCGCATGTCATGACAACAAATCGTCTTTGGTTGTTTGTCCCTGTCTAGTTTATCCAGCTTTTCGTTAAGAGTTTCAGCATTTTCAGCTGAAAAAACGTACTCAGCGCTCTCTCGTAATTCCACGGTATCTGGCCAGGGCATCAAATTATCCAAATTTGAATAAAGTTCCTCAAGTGTCTTGAAAGGTTTTGCGACTCGAGTTAGTGTTTCTGCCTCCATGATTTTCATCTAACTGCACTTGCCTTGTCCTAGTTTCTGAATAGTCAAGTTGTACAAAGGTTTTCCGGTTTTCATCTCATTGGCACCCAAGAAACAATTCCGGGAAAATAAATATCTAGAGCACCGATATCTTTTCCTACGACCGGAACTTGGATATCTCAGTTACATAGAATCTCTCATGTGGTTGTTTACCGGCGGATATTGTAGATGTTGTCAGCCTCTGTGATTTCCTCCTTATCTCTAACACAGAAATGATAACAAAATGACAACAAGTGGTTAGAGTCGAGGTTGTAGATCAGAACCGACATTAGAAATGTGAGGTTATGTCTTCATTTGAAAACACGATTCGAATTGAAACTCTAAAAGGTTTAACTTCTTTTTATTTAATATTATTTTCAAAATTTGGTTAAGGTAATGCAAAAGTATTGCGAACCAATAACATTTTGAAATTGTCTTTCTTTAGACAATAAAATCAGCTTTTCTGTTGGGAGATATATATTACTCAAATTTTAAATACTTTTTAGAGAATTATACTTACGTGAAGAATTCTTTCAGGATCATAGCTAGCCTTAGGATATTTTTCAACTAGTTGTTTTCCTTGATTTTTACGTCATTCTCTGATTCATTTTAAAAGCTGGAAATTACAGTGAGCT
>JAUESH010000041.1:1360607-1370672 GCA_032275165.1 Synergus magnus
ATACTTCTTGGGTCAATCGAAGTTCAAGGTTGGTTTGTTTTAGATATCACGTTTTTATGATTTAAAAGGATTCGTCGATTTCCCGGTTCCGGTCAAGCCTTAATACTTTGAATTCTCCGTCTGATGGATTATCCGCTGAAATTTCTGATTTGAGAGCGACACAATCTTTCGGTGAACATTTGATTCGCCCTTCGGGTCCACAACTACATTCCACGCAATTTCCAGTCGAATGTGGAAGAGTCTCGCCTTCTTGATATACTCTTCCTTTAAAAACAAAATTTTTACAATTATGTCCTTTAATTGAAAAATTGATCATTTTTTCTGTATTTCAATTTCAAATTTTTTAAATTCCTGGATTATTTGAAACTGCATACTTTACTCCGGAAAATTAATTAATCTCTACTCTAGGTCTGGAATTTTTCAACTACCTTTCAATCAATTTGGTATGACTTTTATTAATCCGCGAACAATGTCGTTAATGAAATTTTCCCTATAAAAGTGTTTTTAAATGCATTTCAAATACATTACCCATGATATTGCAGGTGGTAGGTGAAGTGGAAAATTCACTTGTGTCGGTCGTGTTGTTTTCGAAGTAGCTACCTCTCCCCTCGATCATCTCTTCTGAAGATTCTCCAGAGGCTTCCAAGTTTTCGATGGAGTCAGTACTAATTTCAAGGTTATTGCTATCCTTCATAGTTGAAGGGGAAGAAGGAAAGGCTGCCAAAGAGTCGGTGCTTGAGTGATAAGTCTGCCACCAACAATAAACTTCACCAGCGACACAGAGACAGTGGGAATTCGAGTCATAAGAAGGTATCTGAAATAATTTATTTTTATCATTTAATATACTAGTAGAAATTTACCCGGCGTTGTCCGGGATTTTAAGATATTTTAAGGGACTTTAAGTTCCTTCTGGTTATTCTAACCAGACAAGGGGGGCTACACACCCCTGCGCGCTTCGCGCGCCTACCCCCCATTTAAGATTCTGTTGAATGTTATGGTTTCTAATATTGACATTATTATTAATTATTGACCCCATCTTTTATTTTCTATTTTTATTTTAAAATAAATTCAAATATTACAAGCAAAATATATGCGTAATGAAGGATCTTAATTTCATTGAAATTGGCTAAAGACCAATCACATGATCAATGGAAGGGTCAATAAGGGCGTATGTCACATGATCGATGGGGGTGAAGAAGGGCATATTTCACGTGTTCGAAAGGGAGTTAATAAGGGCAAATATCACGTGGGGGTCAATATAGGCGTATGTCTCGTGGGGATCAAAGAGGTCGTATGTCTCATATGGGTTAAGAAGGGCGTATGTCACACCGGGGTCAATAAGGGCGCATGTCACACGGTTATTAAAAGTATTATAAGTTTCTGGTTGACCATCTTCTGATTGTTTTAATCAGATTTTCAAATAAATGAAACAAGAATTTCTGGTAAGAATAACCAGAATTTGTGGTTAACATAACCAGAAATTTTTTAACCAGACGCATTTAATTACTTTAATTAGTACTTTTTTTTGAGTGTTGAAAATCAAGAAAATTAAACGCTAGAACTGCTCAGCTGAACGTGATAAATCTTCCAACGGATTTTTGTAGGGAGTGTGTTATAGAAAGCTGGCATGCGATATAAAGTAGAAACAAAATTAATGAAGTAGTAGGCCTCGATCGATGTATCCGATGACCCGATTCAACTGTGCACTCATCTTCCCAGCAGTTTTAGTATCGCTAATTGGATGCAAAAGTAATAAAGAAACATGAACAGAAGGGAGAATTCTCATTCAATGGTCGAATTCAATCCAACACCCTCAGTTACAAAGTAGATTTTTGTATACATACCTACCCTTTGAAAGAAAAATAATTGCAGAGGGAACTTTTTCCCTGCAACGGTTTTCTAGTTTATTTTAAAAGAACTAATTAAAGTCAATCCAGAGATCTGTATGAGAGGCGCGTATAGATTGAATATGAAAAGTTGATCATGGAGGGATGAATTGATAGCAGAAGTGGGTAAAATCGAGAATGGCGATATCCTTTCGTGCCTCACACGCAAAATCTCGGGCTCCTTTATAAATATTCATTCGTTTCGCATTTCACCCTGAAAATATTTTGTCCTGACTGCGAGACATGTCGAGAGGCCAAATCGATCAAATAATTCGCGGGCAAGTAGTAGTATTTTTCCATGGCACGCCTTGAGAGTTCACTGAGTTGTTTTGAATAAACGCAGTCGAGCGAACTTTGCGAATTTTGGTTTGATGCATCCGTTTATTTCCTCACACGCTTATTGAAGGGCATTGTTAAATCGATATTTTATGTGTGCACGTCAGACAGTAGATTTTAGCTCCTTCCGTTCTACATTTGAGCGAATGAAGAAAGGGGCTTAAATTATAGAAAAATTTGAGCGAGTGTTATGATTTTATAATAAAAATTACCGTCTGACTGTGAGAATAATTGTTTCCGTTAACAATACACTTCTTCAAGAAAGGTTCCTCAGTCGTAATTTCCAAACTGTTTTCTTGCAAGGAAATGTCAACTTCCCCAAGTAGAACTTCGTCGACCGTCCTTCCTGGAGCTGAAAAAAAAGATTGGAAGATGATGAGAAAAGTAGGGCACAGTTCATCCCGATTGGGAGAACATTTTTCCCGGCAGGAAATGTCTAAAGAATATTCAAGAGTTGAAAATAAAGAAATTCAGTTATAGATAAAGTAGATTATAAAATCTAGTATAGTAGAGGTTTTTTTTCTTTACATTCTTTTTCGTCTCGGGGATACTCAATTTTATTTCTTCACTTCTTTATACCTTTTTGTTGGTCTTGTACATATCATATTTAATACCACATAAATACAAGCACCTACACATTGATTTCGTAAATGTCAAGTGTTTCGTGCTTTTCAGAAATTTCCGGTGAACCAATTCAAAAGTTCAGAAACGTCATAACATTATATAGTGCATGTAAAATGGCATTACATATATGATTATCAAGTGAGGAAAATAGTAGGACGCAGAACACACGAGTGCTCAGAAACTCAGTGGCGTGAGGAGTTATAGTATTGTGTTTACTTACTAAGCTTTCTTCTCAGATCTAAAGTTAAAGCATACCTATATTTCACATCATATATATGTAGCATGTAGCCCTATAACAGGCTGTTTGCATTCGTCTTCCTTTCGCCTTGGCCTACATGCTCGAAAATAAAACTCACTTCTAAGCGCTCCATTTATTTTTTTCAAATATCAAAGTTACTTTCGAGAGGCTTTCAGCAGTAAATATGAAATCGATAAAAGCAATTCCTTTATGGATATCTTTAACTTCCAATGGGTCTTAGAGCGAGGAAAAAGTGGAATTTTGGGTTAACCCATGTTGAAATTTCTAAACCTGGCCTAAACCGGGGATGAAACCCCCCGATCTAGGCCGATCGGGGTCGCATGGGCCTGGCCAGACCCATAACAAAACTTCTACACGGGATGAAGTTCTAGAGGCAGGGATAACAATCCCTTTTTGACCTAATTGCCTTTTCCCCCTTCTACTCCTTAAATTTAAAACATCCCCTAAACCATCTAAAATCGACTACTTCCCTCCCCTTTTCCCCTATTTTCGCTAAGAATCATTTCAAGATTAAAGGGTTATCCTAAAAAATTAAAACTTGAAAAAACGCGTGTCATATAATTATTTGCAGATGAATCTTTTAACTTAGTAATTGTTTTAAAACGTCTTTTTGCTCGCCACATACGAGCGAAGCCATTAACTATTTATTAGTCACTTATTATATATTATTGATAGCAATTTTATGCGCACACGAGAAACATTGTATGGAGAATTAATAATATTCAAATACAAAATAGATACAACACAGTAAAAAAGAATGCTTAAAAGTGTTACACCTTAACATTTTTTTGGCCTTAAATTCAGAGATAAACAGAAATTCAGTAAAAATTTATCCTGAATTTAAGTAAACTTATGATTAAATTCTGGAATTCAGATATTGAACTTCTTAAATTCATAAATTTTTTTACTGAATTTAAGTTTATCTCTGAATTTAAGGCCAAAAAAATTTTAAGGTGTAACAGTTTTAAGTATTCTTTTTCACTGTGAACATTTTACAGGGAGGCGACTTGATCGAAAACGGTAAAGCCCGGGAATTTAATTAAAAACCAGGAGTTTACCTCTGATCGTAGTAAAATTCAAGTTTTCATTCTTTTAATAATTATCTATAGTATATGAATTGAGTTGAAGTTTCAGACATCTAGTCTGACGATTGTTTTTTACATTTCTTGGAATAAAAATGTCAAAAAAGTTTCCAAAGTTCCCAAAACCCAACATTTTTATTTATTTATTTGCAGAAATTTACCTGTCGTTGCCCGGGATTTTAAGAGATTTCATAGAATTTATAGGAATTTTAAAGAGACTTTAAAAGATTGCAAAATATTTTAAGTGATTTTAAGGATTTTCAAGAGAAAACAAATTTCAAGGGATGCTAAGAGATTTATATTGATTTTAGGGATTTTAAAAGTGTTGAAAAGAGTTACCTTAAATCAAAATAGTGTTTACCGAAGTTTAATTTTTTTGGAAGGAACTTCAAGTCGGGTATTAGATAGAATTTGTGTGTTTAAATTTGCATTATTCAAGTCGGTCCCTACACTTACAAGCCTGTCAGTCAATCTGTCATTCTGTCTCTCCATCAGTTAGAGCTACACGGCTAATTTATCAGAGCTTTTTATTCAAGCCTCACGAAGGATGTATAATGAATATAACTATATATAACTATATACATATATATGTACTCTTTTGTCATATGAAACCATTATGTTCAAGCTCACTGTTCATTGGAGGTCTCATTGTTAGCGTTAAGCTTCGGACAAGCTTATCATCGAGGGAGCGGCTAAAGGTAATTCAATGTTGTTGGCAGGCGAATGACGCTCGTTGGCGTTTCTGCGTTCCAATTGTCATCAATAATTAGTGACTTTACTTGAAACAGTGGCGTTAATACAATATAGTCCGCCATGAGAATGACACATCTCGATCGTAAATTGTATCTGTCACTTGTAATTGGCTGAGAACGAACGAGTTGAAACTGCTCCACACATGGCTATATCTAACCAAAGCATATAACAACAGGCTCTTGTCAATAGACACATATGATGATACACAGCTTTCGAATTAATTAATCAAGAGAGATTCGAAAGTCCATATCATCGAACTCTCATCCAGAAGTTTTATTTCATTCCATAAATATATATCTTTTACACAATCCGTGTGGAAAATAATTGGGGCGCAGGTCAGGCCTAAATTAGTCCGACTAAACGCTAATGTGACGCTAATTAGACAGGGGGTCTACTGTGCGGGAATTTAAGGAAATCCGGGAATTGTCCGGGAATTGAACCAAATCCATGAAAATCCAGGAACTGTCCTTGATTTTATTTTTGATGCGGGGAGTGCATTTCATTTAATTTCAGTAAGTCATTTACGGTTTAAAAAAACTTTCGGATAATCAATCAAAATATTTTTATTTGACACTTGCAACTTTTGTTAAATCTCTTCAAATCTTTTGAATTATTTTCAAATCCTTTAAAAAGAAACTTTAAAATCCCGTCAAATTCCTAGTAATTCCTTAAAATCATTTTTTTGAAATCCCTTCAACTTCTTTAAAATTATTTAAAATCTTTTGAAATTCGATAAAATCGATTGAAATCTCTTAAAATTTCTTGAAAATTAAAAATTTTTTTTTTTAAATCTCTTGAAATTCATTCAAATTCATTCAAATCTTTTTAAAAAACTTTTAAGTAACTCGCTTGACATTCTTCGTTGGCATTGACGCAATAGTGCGTGAAAAACCTCAGGGTTTTCAGGATAAAAAATTTTCCTGCCATGTTGGGCACTTTTTATCGAATACTCTTTGCCAACGAAGGGGTTAACTAGCTGTAAAGTTGTATCAACTTTTGTGCTCACTCAATGAGCACTTTGTTTCCTGGAAGCTAATATAATTTGCTTCCTCATAGAGGAAGCATTAAGTAATTAATTCATCCCTAATATTAAATAATATATGCATTAATATTATTAATCTTTTAATTATTCAAATATTATTAGAATGGGGAAAGCTGTAAATCAGGTCCTAATTAGACAGACTAATGTGGTGCTGATTAGAATTTTACTTTAATTATTTAATTAAACTAGCCAAAAGTAGCGTGCTACGCGGGCTTCTCATGTCCTTGTTTTTAATAACCTACTTTTGAAATCTCTTAAAATTTCTTAAAATTCCATAAAAAAAAACTTTTAAAATTTACGATATTTTTTAACAATAATAAAAATCTTTTAAATCCTTTAAAATTTGACGACAAATTTTTAAATCCGTCAAAATCTCTTAAAAATTGGTCAAAATAAAGTGCCTCAGCAAATACTTTTTAATGAAATTTAAAACTAGAAAATATATCATTCATAAATAGAAATTGTATTAGATTCAGATTCAGAATACTTGAATTGCTGTATGAGAATTTTAATTTTATTTGTCCAAGGCACGATAAAATGAGAATACTCTGCAAGAAGTTTGCACATTTCTTTGTGCATGAAGTACTTGGTAATTAACTATTAATTAACTTACATTAACGCACAGTATGAATGGGTATAGCAGTTCTTCTAACGCCATTTCATCGACATTAAATGAACCATTTTATAATAAACAATCTTTGAAGTTTCGATAACAATGAACTTCATATCCATACAATTTTTAATTGCCTGAAGAATGAGTCTCTTTTAACCAGATAATTAATTTCACAATTTTCTTTATTTTCTCTTGCCACTACATTCTTCAGTCTTCATATATTGTATGAAATATGTCTCGAATTCTGTGGTTGTCTCAACCATAGCAGTTTTTTCCGTACAAATCTAGAATATATTGTGGAATGTAATAAAAGGGCGTTTTTACGTCTATTAAAAATTAATAAAAGCGAAAGCCTTTTCGTGTGTGAAAACAATTTCATAGAAATCCGAGAGGGCTTTCAATTTCAAGAGTCGTAATTTTCTCGGTGTTATCGCGTAAGTCGGGTCCGCGGAATCGAAATGGCTCGACCTAATCCACAAATCCTCAATGGCTCTATATAGAAAGTTCACGTGGCGAATATCAAGACGGCAGGCATCAGGTGCAGAAACGCCTTTTGCAGCAGGTGTTGTGGTAATTAGAGCATATAGTTTAGAGACCCTTATTATTCCAACCCTCTCTTTGTTTTAACCGTAAATAATGATTGTTATGGGCTAAAGCTAAATAGTAATTCCGCATTCATTACTAAACTTTTTGAAAGCAAAAAAAGCGCCGCAAAATCGGGATCGAAACTTTAAAGTTTAAAATGAAGTTTGATGCCTAAAAATCGGTACAGCATCTTCAGAATCCAGTTTTTCAAGAGTGAAAACTTTCCAGCAACTTCCGAACACGTTTGACAGTAACCTTTCTCCCCCTTTAGTTGGACATAATATATGCAGACATTCCCTTAGTAACTGAAGAAGATTATCGTAAAATTGGATTAGGTTCGTAAAACTTTGGTAGCGATTAAAAATTGAAGATAACTTACACAGGAAATAGTTGCACTAATACTAAATCAGTTTTATTGCCGGATATGACATGACAAAGGAAAATTTATAGCAGTTTTATATCTCACTCATACTCTTTTCCCGAATTTTTCGCACTATCTACCTTTTTTTCTGTGAAATGCTTTCATCCGAAAAAAATGAATACGTTGTATGTGCATTCATGCGCGTACAATAAACTGATTTCCGTTTAACTCGTTTTCTACAAACGCTCGATAAATTTGGCACACCATATTTCTCATTTACTCTGTTTAGTTCTTGCATACTATTTTATAGTTTCAGATTTGAATGTTGGTTTTTATAAGGTTTCATACAGTTTATCAGGCTTTATGGTTGGGTTTGTAATAAATCATTTTGTTTGCCAGGTTTACTTATTTTGTTTATATATATGGAATTTCGGTGAATTTTAAGTGATTTCAAGAGATTTTTATGACTTTTAAAAGATTTTATAGAATTTTTAAGGATTTCATGGAAGTCGATGAGGTTTCTAATAATTTTAAGGGATTTTAAATGTTAAAGAATTTCAAGAGGTTTCTATCAATTTTTAGAGATTTTCACGAATTTTTCACACTAATGTTTATTTTTTTATCAATCTCGACGTACTGTATTATTATTGATGACACTCGTTTTCTTTTAAGAGGAATGCCTTTCCTTATTGAACTCAGACTCAAGTAAGAAGACACATGTCTCTTTCTTGTTGACAAGCCTTCCACCCAGGCTTTAATTAAATTTGGAGGAATTAATGGACACTTCAAGCCATGATCGACATTTAAATACCAAAGTGATAACATTTCCTTGAAATATTCAAATAGTTATTTACAAGTTTTAACTTGGAAATCGCATCTATTTAGGAAGTTTATTTTCCTATCATAAAAAACAGATTGCGATTATGTATATCGAAAACAGATTCTCGAAATCTGAAACCACATCAAAGGATTTTAAAAGAAGTCCAAAAAATTTAAGGACTTAAAATCTTTTTGAATTTTTTTATAAATCTTTTGAAAAATCTTTTTGAACAAGATTTTGTAATCTTTTGGAATCACTTGAAATCTTCTGACAGAATTATTTTCGAGACTAAAATCAAATATTGAAGATTAAGATATTTTAACATAAGATTATTACAAATTATCATAAGCATAAATTATTGACAAAAGCGTGTAGTTTAGTGCACGCATGACATTCTATAGTACTTAAAAAAAAAGAGAATATAAGACATAATTTTATGACATCTATATTTAAGGTTCTGAATCTCATATTTTATTCGAGAGAGATAAATGAGATAATGCAGCATTGTATTTTGATTTGTCATCTAGATTTTTAACGAGCAAAATTTAATCTGCGTTACAGTTAGTCCGCGCGTGTCGCAAAGAATCCTCAGAGCGATTCATGAAAGCTCCTTTTGTCTCCGTTTGGAGGAGTGGAGCATTTTTAATTAGACTGCTGATTGCCCGGAAGGTGGGACTTTCGTATCTATATCTTCCACGAGGGTTTGCTCAGAAAATTCAAACTTTTGTCAACTCTACCTCAAGCCAAAAATATTTGAAAAAAACTCTTTCTTTTCATACTATCACAAATTGTCAATTATAATCTTGTCGTACAAAAAGTGAAAGGTAATATCTTCTAGGCATTTTATTATGTATATCAGTTTCATAAGATATTATCATTTTTATTAGACATTCCGCTTTTATTATTTCAGCAGTGAAATGGCAGAAATGGCACTTGCAAATTCCAATAAAACGATTCAAGTTCTTATTGCCTGCAACTTCTCTTCATTTAGTGCGCAAGTTTCAAGAAAATCGAGAAATATTTCTTGGGCTTTCCAAATAAAATTTTTCTTACAAAAGCACTATATGAATAGCTTTTGCTTCAAGCTGAGTTTTGAAACCATAATGTCAATTCCAAGTTTTTATTTACTTTTAAGAGAACCTGAAAAGGGAATTTTTCAAAACAGAAAATTAATTCTCTTTGAGGCAGCTGAAGAATTATTTATTCAAATGACATTTTTTCTTATTTAAGCATACCTCAGGGACTAAAAATATTTATGATTAAACGAGAATTTTTTATAAAACTGGATTACAAAATATCGAAATTATTCTTTTAGAAAGATTTGAAATATGATTTTCGCATTCTCTTTCGAAAATCGATAATTCACTTGAAGTCAATAAGCATGTTTAACACTATAACGATAAAGTCATAAGGAAACCTAACAAATTTCGACATTCACGGAAAATGGTTGGAGCGCTGGTCAGGCCCAGATTAGCTCGACTAAACGCTAATGTGGCGCTAATTAGACGAACTAATGTGGTGCTAATTAGAAAATCAACGTTTTTGTATGGCTTAGAATGGGGAAAGCTAATCGGGTCCGAATTAGATCGATTAAATCCCTTAAAATTTCTGAAAATTCCAAGAAATGCCACTCTCTAAAATTGAATCAGTGGAAGTTCACTGATTCTCAGTGACTCTTTTCTCACGATTTTAATCAGTGAAAAT